>JAZGTK010016312.1:0-12797 GCA_036877625.1 Ambastaia sidthimunki
CACATGTGTAGATTTTTAAAAGCAACAGAAAAACATGGTCAATGTCCAGGTACAATATCAAACACATAAATAATCCAACAGATCGAAACAGTCATCCAAAAGGCTGGAAGATAAAGTATATACACAGCAAACAATGGCAAAACAATGGAAACAGTCAGTAAGGACAGCATGACTGGCAAAACTTTGTAATGAATAAAACAGATTGGCTTATATGGAGAACAAACAGCTCATACATTTAACATGCATTCAGCTATGGACTCAGACTCTGACTCTGGCATATGCAACCAATGTAAAGACAGAAAGGAAAAGTTCACCTTTATAATTGTAGTTACATAATTCAGAATAGAAGCAAGTAGAGCAAATAATTTGTACTCTGTCAGTCAGAATCTTTCCAGATTTTATAGCTGTAATAATAGCAAAGTTTTCTCTGTTGTGTAGTCTTAAAGCCAACAAATGTCTGTGTCTGCTCTCATAACACACTTGTTCACACTTGTTCTAGTCTTGGCTCTTGTTCATGATGTCAGGATTTAAACTCTAAGCTTTTGGTCTTTGTTTGCAATATGCTCCTCTGTCAGAGACACATTATAAGATAGATATATAGATATATACAAATTTGGTAATAGTGAGCGACAATTTGTAAGTAATAGGATTGGCTGACACTAGCTTAGACAATTTACCTAGGGTAATATTTGATCACTGTATTAGTTTAATAATTCAATCAATTTTCATTTCTCACTTTATATATACATATACATATATGTAACAATGTGCCATTGTTAAAAGAACTTTATAAATAACTTTGAACTTGGACATAATTTCTCAGATGCATCTCGTAGTCCAAAGCCAAAAAGTCAGATTAGTTGCCAGTCCAGAGGAAAATCCCAGAACACACCTGTCATACCTATTGACTATTTGCATAGGGAGTTTTGAGCATCCTTAGTCAGGGAAAGGTAGCAACTCCAGTCGTTATGATTCTGGCTACAAGAGGTGCAGAGGAAGTGACTTCTGGTTGAGGTGCTCAACCTGTCTGTTGGCCTAAGGGTGGTATAATGTGAGGCTCATGTTTATGTTTAAAAGTTTACAGAAGGTTTTCCAGATCTAAGAAATGATTTGTGGGCCTCTGTTTGACACTATATCCTCAGGTAGATAAAAAAAATAGAACACAAGCCATTTTACTTGCTTGAGCCCAAATAAATGAAGCAATAACAGTAACTCCGGTGCTACTGTACACAATGACATTTGAACATTGGACATTTGGACACTGAACACCTTTGGGATGCAATGGAACACCAACAATGAGCCAGCCTAAGCCAGGGGATCATTGCCTATGTTCCTACATAGCTGCACAGATGGCCTAACCAAATAGAAACAAAGATAATGCTGTTGTTATCATTCTCATTGTCATAGATGCTCATATGTATGATGAAATTAATCGTTGTTTTACTTTTTGCTATATTTAGATTTTAAACTATTACTAATGGCAGTGTATGTGGCAATCCTGTTGCAGCTGCACACTAGGATGTCACTACCACGGACCCTGGGAGAGTTGCAGCTGTATCGAGTTTTACAGAGGGCCAACTTGCTGATGTACTATGACTCCTTCATCCAGCAGGGAGGTGATGATGTCCAGCAACTTTGTGAGGCTGGTGAAAATGAATTTTTAGAGATTATGGCACTGGTTGGCATGGCAACAAAACCCCTGCATGTCCGACGCTTGCAGAAGGCTCTACATGACTGGTCTGCAAACCCCACTCTGTTTAACCAACCACCCATAGCACCCTATGGAATCCCTCTTCTCAGAATTGACAGCTCCAATGCCACTTTGTTAGAGGATATGGTTTCAAGAAAACCATTAAGCAATGGTCAGCCTGGCTCTCTATGGGACAGAGAGGAACAGATATTTTGCCTTACACCACTTCGAAATGACAACAGTCCCAAGAGCCCCTGCTCACAGGCCTCTCCAGGGCCACCAGACAATCTGAAACTGGACAAACTGTCTCCCATAGACCCTCACTGGTTCAGCCCTGAAATGTATGGGGCTGTTGGGGTAAATGAAGACCAGTCCATTAACCCTCTGCCTTTTACCTGCCACTCACATCTTCTGGGTTCTTCAACGCCTACTTCTTTGTGCTCCCTCTCTACTGGGACATCTCCTTGGCCTGGAGGTCAGCTGGACCCAGAGACTGTTAAAGCTGTGGAGGAAAGTGTTGATAGGCTTATGAGGACCATGCCTCAAGCTGATCAAACTGAGGTGAAAACACTATTAAAACTCAATAAGAAATTGGCCAAGACAGTGGGACACATTTTCAACCTGGAATCTCATGACAAAAGCAAAGAAGAGGAGATACGCAGGTACAGCTTAATCTATGGCCGCTTTGATTGCAAGAGGAGGGAGGGGAAGCAGCTCACTCATCATGAGGTAATAAACAAACCAGACAAGAGCTTACACCACTGTTACACCACCATTGTTTCAATGATTTTTACATGCACCCTTTGAAGATTCAAACATAAACAGCCTTTTGTTTACTAGCCTGTTTATTAAAATAAAACTTTCCAGCAATTGTTTAGTAAATCCAGTGTTGCAGCTATTTTATTTTAGTTTTTTAAAAGTCACAAGTCTGTTACTGGGCTGTGTACCTGGTCTGTAGTTTTATTTCCGACCACTAGGGGTGCCAGTGTATCTTAGGCATTGTACAATTTTATAAATTGTAATATTTCTACAATGACCTCTACAAGTCATTAAACCATGGAGGTTGAAACATGCTTTGCTTAATGTGCTTCAACAACTCCAACTGAGAAACAGTTATTTAATATTTAAAAAAATGCTGATATTTAAATAACCTGAAATCATTAAATAAATCAATTAGCATGTATGGATGCATGTATCTATTACCTGGAAAGCAACTTAATTTTAAAATAACTGCTTTTAACAGACTTTTTCATTGAGAGATTTTTATTGAATGAATGATCTTGCATTACCTGCTGTTTTTAAGCCATTTAATCGTGGACTTTGATTTGCATGTATAATTGCTTTGCATTTTGATTTGTTTTGCCTGTTTTGTCATTAATTTCTCATATTAATGCTTGTTGCTGGTTTATTTTGAAGTACTACATAAAACACCAGATTTTTACATACAATTTGAGCAAGCTTATTTCCTACCTGTGTAATTGTCAAAAAGCAATGTCTTATGTAATTTCTTGTTATGTACTGTATGTTTACACATGTGGACAAAAATGATGGCACCCTTAACTTAATATTTTGTTGCACAACCTTTTGAGGCAATTACTGCAATCAAGCGATTTCTGTAACTCTCAGTGAGACTTCTGCACCTGTCGACAGGTATTTTGGCCCACTCCTCATGAGCAAACAGCTCCAGCTGTCTCAGGTTTGAAGGGTGCCTTATCCAGACTGCATGTGTCAGCTCTTTTCACAAATGTTAAATTGGATTCAGATCAGGGTTTATAGAAGGCCACTTYAGAACAGTCCAATGTTTTGTTCTTAGCCATTCTTGGGTGTTTTTTTGCTGTGTGTTTTGGGTCATTATCCATTATCCTGAGGACCCATGATCTGTGACTAAGAACAAGCTTTCTGACACTGGGCAGCACATTTTGCTCCAGAATGCCTTGATAGTCTTGAGATTTCATTGTACCCTGCACAGATTTAAGACATCCTGTGCCAGATGCAGCAAAGCAGCCCCAGAACATAACCGAGCCTCCTCCATGTTTCACAGTAGGTACAGTGTTCTTTTCTTTGTATGCTTCATTTTTTCGTCTGTGAACATAGAGCTGATGTGACTTGCCAAAAAGCTCCAGTTTTGTCTCATCAGTCCAAAGGACATCTCCCAGAAGCTTTGTGGCTTGTCAATATGCATTTTGGCAAATTCCAGTCTCGCTTTTTTATGATTCGCTTTCAACAGCGGAGTCCTCCTCGGTCGTCTTCCATGAAAGCCACTTTGCCTCAAACAGTGCGATCTGACACTGATATACCTTGACCCTGAAGTTCACCTCTAATTTCTTTGGAAGTTATTCTGGGCTCTTTAGTTACCATTCGTATTATTCATCTCTTTGATTTGTGATCTTTATTCTTTTGCAACCATGTCTAGGGAGGTTGGTGACAGTCCCGTGGACCTTAAACTTCTGAATAGCATGCAACTGTAGTCACAGGAACATCAATCTGTTAGGAGATGGTCTTATAACCTTTACCATTTAGATGCTTGTCTATAATTTTCTTTCCAATCTCCTGAGACAACTTTCTCCTTGGCTTTCTTTGGTCCATGTTCAGTGTGGTGCACACCATAATACCAAACCACACAGTGACTACTTTTCACCCTTTAAATAGACAGACTGACTGATTACAAGTTTGAAAACACCTGTGATGATAATTAGAGGACACATTTTAGTTAAAATGTCAATTTAGTCAATTTATTTTCAGTCTTTTCTAGGGGTACTATCATTTTTGTCCAGGCCAGTTTCATTAGTTTGTTTTATTTAATGCTTCTGTTGAACCACAATTCAAAAGCAATGTCTGATTCTTATTAGTTAATTTTCAGTAATTTTTTATTAATCATCTGTGGGTTTTTCTTTCTTTAATAGAAGGGTACCATCAATTTTGTCCATGTGTATATGTTTTTCTATAATGTTACTGTAAGTTCTATGCTAAACTTTTATGTCTTATGACTCTTAAAATTTATGCTGTTTCAGAATATATGTTGTTGTATATATACTGTAAAAATTATTGCAATTGTTTCCAGTGTACATTGAACTGTTTTATGCAATTTGTATTTCTCAGAATGTCATGCATCAATTAAAATAATGCTTAAATTAAAAATGTCAAAATTATGTTTTATTTAAGGTTTGATGCTCATATTTCTACTTTCAGATGCTCATAAATGAGGCAGCAGCCCAGTTCTGTATTCGTGACAACACCCTATTGTTACGTAGAGTTGAACTGTTCTCATTAGCACGGCAGGTGGTGCGAGAATGTGCCTACATGCCAAAGTTAAAACATAACAGGTCAGAAATAACGAGTGTTTATATTTCGAATTTGTTTCATATTTTCATTTTGTGTGAATATATGTTAAATAAAATGTGTTTAATTGTTGTATTGAGTTCATAATCAGTTCTAAAGTAGTTTCATGTCTTGCACATGAATGAGCTAAGATATTATGTTATTTTCTCAGGACATACTTGGATGATTGTTCTGTCCCTGTTGACAGTACTATCCAGAAAAGAATCAAGCATGATGTAAGTATATCTGTCCAGTATTGTGCAAAATATTGTTTTTAAATATAAGTTGTTTTTAAGAATTGTTTTTGCAATTAGTGTGTAGTGTGTCAGTAGGAAATAAACAGTATGAACTTCCAGCCATTCTTTGTCATTAACTGTGAGATTGTGTATGAACAAGTAATTCAGCGGCAGTATGACCCACACAGTAATCTGATCTCACCACCACTGAGTCGGTCTAAGATTACACAAAGAGACAGAAAATTAAACTATTTTATTATGTGTGTATAAAGACAGCACATTCACAAAAGCCATAAAAACTAGCACATGCATGTAATTAGTAACCTAGGACAATGGTTAATTGATTAGTGTCAATATACAAAATTATTTAACCACAGAAAGCAGAAATTACTGATCACAATCAAGTTTCCTAAATTAATATAACTATTGAAAGTAAGTATTTGAGTTTGCCTGTTACAGGTGGCAAATTCAGACAGCATATCCTTCATTTGGGCGTCTAAGGACATAGCCAATAATGACATCAGATTAGCAGCAGATGACAATAGTCTGTCTGGAGAAAGTTTAGATAGTTTAATACAAGGTAAGAATTTCTTATTTATTTGCAATCAAAAGTTCATAAACATTTGTATATAAAAGGGATAGTTCACCCATAAAATAAAATGTAGTCATTATTTTCTCAAAATTGTGTTATTCAAACTCCCTGACATAAAGGCGAGTAAATAATGACAACATTTTCATTTTTGGGTGTACTATACCTTTAAATGTGCAGAATGTATCATAACATCTTAGGAACATGGAGCCAAACTATCTTTCTGTGTTGTCAGCAGCATTACTTTACATGTAATGTGTGATCACATCTCCAGAGATCATCATGTCAGGTCAAAACATTGCTCACATGTAGTCCATCTAATTGAGAGGGAAGTTTCTCTAAGTCTGTGTGTCTTAACAGATATCAGCCCTCAGATGCCCCACTCTTCACTCCCTCACCACCTCACCGATACCACCGGACTTGTCAACTGGAATCGCCAACTCATGCAACAAACGCTTATGGATGAGGGCCTCCGATTGGCTAGAATGGTGTCATGTGACCATGCAAGCAGTCAACGTTCAAAGAAAACAGAAATCTCTGGTGAATATGAAATTTCTATGATAATCTAAACCAAGGGTGTTCAAACTTGGTCCTGGAGGGCCATTGTGTTCCAGCTTGCCTCAGCACACTATGTGTAACTGTAACTGTTTTGCATCTTATATTTAAGTCAAAAAATCACTTAAAAATAAGGGAATCCAATACATTGCTTTTGAATATTTACTAGGCAGATAGTCAGCAAACTTCAATAATGTGATCATAAATGCCAATCAAAATTAAGCAATGTATTAATTATTAGCAATTGAAATAACAATAACAGCTAACTTTTTTTTTTTTTTTTGGAATACCATAAGCAAAGCATGTCTCAACCTTCATATTGAAATGTCTTTTCCCTTAGCCTACAATTAATGTAATGCCAAAGCTACTGTGGCACCACAGGCCATGTACACTGTAACAGGCTTGGGACTGTTATAAGGCTTGGGACTGGCTAGTAAGGCCATAATGAAACTACTTTAGGTGTGTTTAATTCCAGCAATTTTCACTATATTGAGCTTTACATCTGGGCTCAGACTACAAGATTTTTAAAAATCCTGGCTGATTATAAAAATCTGGTTGCAGTACACAAATAAGTGCCTCTCATATTTCCAATGAGCACCAGTGAGCATATACTGTCAAACTCCTGTACTGTGGAAAACCCAGTTTCTATATTCTGAAGATTTATTTGACATATCTGCTTGGCTAAATTTTATTTGCAGTAAAATCATCTCTATTGATTAAATGAATCAGAGATTGTGAGTTTTAAGACAGAGTCAAACATTTCAACAAGACTTTATCACTAGGGCTGCAGGATAAAATTAGAATAAAAGCTGTGGACAGGAAGTACTATGTGGGTGAAAAATTGGAGCCCTCCCTTTCTGATGTCAAAGCTGTTGAGAATGTGTGGAGGGAGAATGGAAGGAGAGTAAGAGGTGGTGAATGAGTGGGAGGAAGTGAGAAGGGTGTTGCATTGACTCAGAGAAATGGAGTAAATATAAACTGTGTAGGCAGTAAAAGGGTGCAGTCTCTGTCTCTTTCAATGACCATACACACAAGTGCTTTATGGTTACGTCAAAAAATAACACAAAATGTGTTGTCTCTCAATTCAATCTCAATTATTCTCTCAATGCCTGTTTTCAGACAAATTAAAAGTTTCAGGCTGTTCATGGTAGAACTGCAACAGGAATGAACACTGGTGTCTTTTTCAGTACAACCCCAAAGATGAAAAGATCCAGCAAAACCTGTGCTACAAAAATACAGTATTTAATAAATTTCAAACATAACCAATGTGCTTCAGTACAAATATCTTCATTAGCGTTTTTATTACATGGACTCTCACCCACAGTTCCTCAGGCCAATGTCAGGGGCTGGTTGGGTATTTCTCTCAGCATTTGACATGCACTGCACAATTTGGCCTTCTCTTCTCAGAATCCACACCTGGCCACCAAAGGTAGCTACAGGTGATTTCCTTCATCTTCACTACTCCACAGTGTCCAGAATGAAGCTCTTCAAGTACTCGTTGTCTCAATGGTGGTGGAATAATGACCCTTAAGGCCCACAGTAGACAACTAGATTCAACTGTTTCCTCCTGCTCACATAAGACCTTAGGAGCAGTGACATTTCTCCCACTTCCCTTCTGATTGGACATCACTGGATCAGTACATGTGTGCTTTTTAACTTGAGCTGTCGTTACAGGGAAATTGTCCACCTCTTTGAAGTAGAAGCTTTCAGCCTTTGCTGGTTCTGGATGTGTATTGGGCAATAGCAGTCAGGATAGCCCATCAGCATTAGCATCATGTTCCAATCATCTGTACTTGATATCATACTGATACACAGATAGGTAAAGGGCCCAATTCAGCATTCTTGCTGCTGCAGGTGACGGAATGCCTAAATATGGGCCAAAGATGGAGGTGACAATTTAGTGATAGTGTAAATCTCCTCCCAAACAAGAATTGATAAAATTTCTTCACCCCAAACACAATAGCAAGTATCTCATGTTTAATTTGGGCATAGTTTTATTCTACATTGCTCAAAGTTTGTGCAAAGTGTTGAGTTTTTGGAATTTGAGCCACGGATATTTATGATTTTGAAACTATTGTATGAAAACAACAACTTTCCATGGTATGAAATGTCGCTAGTTGTTATTTAGGCATTACTTTAAGGAACACACATGAAGCAAGAGTAAGCTTGACAACTGGTGTTTGCCGTTTATTTTTCCAAATCTATGTGATGTGCATATAGATTTTGTGTATAGAAACACAAAAAGGACAATTCGCATTTCGTAAATACACAACAATGGAGTCCTCTCTCGTGGGTTTTTGTTTCAGCTTTTTTTGGCTAATCCAAGGCTGTTTGTCCTGCACGATCTTTGGTGTTTTATTTTTTCAGCAGAAGATCCTTCTAATTTATGGGTGTTTGGTAATTGTAGCTTGAAAGCTGTAGGAGATGCTCTCCAAAATTTTATCAATAACTAGACAGTAAAGTTTTAAGACAAACTTTAGGTTCGCTTAACAAAGGAACCAAACTTCAATGATGTATAAATGGAGAAAATAAACTTGGGGAAAAATCAACCAGGAGGGCCAGTTCTCCTCTGGCAGGTTAAAGCTGCAATTCATAACTTTCTTGGATATAGGTCATAATAATGATTTAGAATTATAAATCGGTTTAAAATTGTTGGGTCTGATTTTGTGACAACATGTCAAGCACTAAGGAATGTCACAAACAGAGATGGTGACACAAGCATAATGTTACTAATTGCAGTCATAACAGACAGACTTAGTTTGGGGCCTACACTTCTGTTTTTATTGGAAGTTTTCCCGGTTTCAGTTTACCTAATTAATGTACCTAATTAATGCAGCCTAACAATCCCCTAATGGATTTGAGTGATACATTGTGTAGGCTAGATTAAAGAGGTGGGTCTTCAAATCCAGATTTAAACTGACATGGTATATCTGCCTCTCGGACAACACTGTAACGTCTGTTCTCAGAGTTTGGGTGCCGAATATGAAAAGGATCTGGCCAGAATTTTCTGATTGCAATGAACATGAATGACTGTAATAAGAGAGAAGCTCGCTCAGGTACTGAGAAGCAAAACCATTCAGGGCCTTGTAGGTGATTGGCAGAATTTTAAAGTTTATAGGATGCTTAATAGGTAGACAGTGCAGTCTTGAAAGAACTGGGCTAATGTGGTCATACTTGTACATTCACGCAAGAACTCTGGCTGCTGCATTTTGAACTAGCTAGAATTTTTTAATTAAACCTGCAGGGCAGCCACCTAGTAGGGCATTGCAATAATCAAGTCTTGATGTCATGAATGCATGCATACATTTACGGTGCTTGACATAGAGAGCATGTGACATAGTTTTGATATATTTTTAGGTAAAAAAATGCAGTTTTACAAATATCGGAAATGTGGTTTTCAGAGGACAAATTTCTATAAAAAAGAACACCCAGATTCTTAGCTGATGTAGCAGGCTTTATTGAGCATCCATCAAGAGTAAGACAGTGTTCTAGGTTGTTCCATGTGGAAGATTTTGGTCCAGTAATTAAAACTTCTGTTTTGTCTGAATTCAGTAGTAGGAAGTTGCTAGTCATCCACGTTTTTATATCAACTATACATTCTGCTAGTTTGGTGAAGTTATTTGTCTTGTTTGACCTCGAAGAGATGTACAGCTGAGTATCATCAGCATAACAATGAAAACTAACTCTATGTCTCTTAATAATTGCTTCCAGAGGTAGCATGTACAGGGGGGGAAAGCAAAGGCCCAAGCACTGAGCCCTGTGGCACTCTTTACTAAACTTGTGATTGATAACACCTTTTCATTCACAGCAACTAACTGGAATTGGTTAGATAAATATGATTTAAACCATGCCAGTACAGTTCAATATGTATTTATGTATTTATGCCAACATAATTTTCAAGCCTATTTAACAGAATGCTATGGTCAGTAGTGTCAAAGGTTGGGCTAAGGTCGAGTAGAACTAGAAGAGAGATACAGCCATGATCAGCCAACAACAGCAAATCATTTGTCACTCTGACGAGAGCAGTCTCTGTACTATGATATAGTCTGAATCTTGAAATTCTTGCAGATACTATTTTTTTCCAGGAAAGAACATATTTTTAAAAACACCACCTTTTCAAGTATTTTTAAAATAAAAAGTAAATTTGAGATGGGTCTGTAATTTTCTAGTTCCATTGGATCAAATTGTGTGTTTTTTTTTTTAATACGAGGTTGTAAAATTTTGGGACAAATCCCAACACCAATGATGAATTAATAATACTTTGTAGAGGATCTATAATTTCAGGAAGTATCTCTTTTAGCAGTGTGGTAGGTATAGGATCCAGAATATTTGTTGCTGATTTAGATTATTATTATTATTATTTTTAAAAGTTCATCCTTATATAGTAGAGAATGACTGGAGTTGTTCCTTGGGCAAATTATGATGCGCCATCTGTGATTGTGTTGCAGGCATTTGCATGTTTAGGATTTTTTTCTCTGACAGTATAGTTTGCGTGTCTAAAAGATTTTTCTAAAAAAAACTTTCTAAAAAAATAGGCAGATCTGGAGGTTTTTAAGGCCTTTCTGTAATTTGAAACACTCTTCTTCCATGCTATACGAAATACCTCTAGTTTAATTTGCTTCCAATATCCCTTCATTCCGATCTGCTCTTTAAGGTTTCAGAAAAGAGGGACCTAATGTTTTATGTTGCACTATCAAGGTTTTCAAAGTTATCTGTTGTGTTAAAGGATTAAAACATCTATAGTAGCAGAAGTTATTGTTCTACTGTATTTGTAGCAAGGAGCTGATTTTGCAGTCATGGATAAATGTATTAAACAGGACACCAGATAATGATCTCAAATGTCTTTGCTTTGCTGCAAGATATTAATGTTATCAACATTTACACCATAAGACAGTATTACATCTAAAGTATGATTACGACAATGAGTGCGTCCTGACATGTTGTAAAATCTCGATAGTTTAAAATGTCTTTGAAAGCAAACCCCCATCTTTCTCATTTTCCACATGGATGTTAAAAGTGCCAACAATTAAGACTTTATCTGTGGTCAATACCACTTCTGATAAAAAGTCAGCAAATTTTTTGATAAAGTCTGTGGTACCCTGGTGGCTGGTATATGGTAGCCAGTAGAAATGACAAACTTCATTTGTCATTTGCACCAGATTAAGTTATTTTGGGGACCATTACACCAAAAGAATTGTATCTGAAATCGGATCTCTGGAAAACTTTAAAAATAGTCCTATAAAGTGCAGCATCACCTTCCCCATAGCTTTTTTGCCCAGTGTATATTAAATTTTTTATATTAAAGTTTTAAATTTATATTAAAGTTTCGTTACGACCAAAAAATGATCAATCCATGTTTTCCATCAGATAAAGATCTGATTAATTGATAGGTAAAATATCCATCAAACTAACTTGGTCATTTTGCACACTGTTATCTGTGTATTTTTTTAAATGGTTTCAGTCCGACAATCAACACATCAAATAAATATATAAAATATCACACGGGACATGTGATATTTTTAACACCCAATTTAAAAATTGGTTGTTCTTCAACTTAGTATGCGACAGGTATAAGCAAAATAGCTTTATATAATTTTCTTGACCAGAAGGTGGCACTGGGCCTAATCTGTGCATGTCCTATAAGGCAGTGGTTCCCAAACAAAGGCGAGAATTGAGTGTGTAATCTGTGGTGCGAGACTAGCAAATGAAAGCATAAAACCCTGCAAACTAATGAGACATCAAAGCACCAAACACCCACAGGCAGTTGGTAAACCTACAAAATTTTTCCTAAGGAACAAAGAACTTATGTCAAATAGACCCCAGAACATTAGAGATGCTTTTACCAGAGCTGGAAATGAAAATAGACAGGCGATGGTTGCATCCTTCGAGTGCGCTCTCTTAATTGCCCAACCAAAAAAGACACACCATCAGGGAAACTCTGCTCAAACCTGCATGTGTAAAAATGGCACAGGTGGCTTCAAAACTAAAAACTGTATAATGAAACAAACAAGCGCATACAGGATGCAAATGTGCTGGAATGCAAGGAAAGTATTGACGCATTTGTGCATAAAGTGGACTTCAGGAATAATAAGCTGATGAAACGAGACCTACACCATTTTACATCACTTCTCAAAAAGACCGGGGGATATTTACCTGAATCCTTGAGCAAGGAGTTCATACTTCACATGGTACGGCTACAGGAAGAGATGAAATCACGATTTTTGGATGTTGATGAACATTTCGCCAAATGCGCATGGGTAATGGATCCATTCACTGCACAGGAGGAGGATGTGGAGTATTTAGAAGCGGACGACGAGCTCTTGGATGTCAAGTCTAATTCTCTTCTGAGGAGATTCTTTACTGAACACGGGTACAAACAGTTCTGGCTGGTGAAAGGACCCAACGTTGC
>JAZGTK010016313.1:0-12797 GCA_036877625.1 Ambastaia sidthimunki
CACTCACTCAACGAGTCACATAGAGGTGAGCTGAGGTTGAGCAAGACCCACCCATTTAGCCTACAGAATCTCTCTGGAAAATGTTGTATAATTTAAAAATATTAGTGAGAAGCTAAATGGCAAAATGATGAACAAGTAGGAGGTGCTTGTAAAAAATTATTTACTGGACATGCCAATGAGCCCCTAAATCACATTGTCACATTTGGTGTTTTAGTTCCTGCTCCAAGACCTAATGAGAACCCTAAAGCTGTAGAGCTATCTGGCCGTCTAAACCAAATGGATAAAGATCTAGCTCAAGCTGAAAAAGACACTCTCAGCAGTCTGAGAGTCCCACTGAACCGCACTGACCCTGCCACAGACCTTGCTAATCGCCTAAAGGAGCAAGAGGTGAGATAGGTTTGAGTATATTTTGTTCCTCTGTATACACCTGTATATAACATCCAAGTTTTACACTCATCATTGCACTTATGTATATGGTCAAATAAAAAAATTGATTGCTTTAGCATATTTATCAATTAGGTTTACAATCCCTCCTCATCTGCTATTGCTTTATCATCACATTTATTTTTGTTGAACAGAAAACAGCAGCAGGTCTCCAGCAGTTGGAAAAACAAAGGTTCACAGCCCAGAGGGACCTGGAATCTCTGCTTTCCCAGGACCCTAATGGACCAACCTCTTCTACTCTACCCCAAAAACTCAGTGATGCCAAAAATAAACAAGACAGTCTGGCAGCTTTAAATGATCTATACAAAAAGAAGTATGTATATATGCAGAATTACACATTTATATGTAATAAAATAATCTAGGGATTATAAACTTATTACATCCCTGATGTCTCTTTTCAACACTCTAGATCAAATGCTTCTATGGGTTTGGAGAGACAGCTGAATAAAATGGACAACACCATCACAGGCTTTGAAAAAAAGCTCAGTGATGATTCTACCATCCCAGATGTACCCAATGTCATCCAGACCCGTTCCCAAGAGGTTCAGGTAATGACTAAACATAGTTTAGTTTTAATTAACCAGGATAAACCAATATTGATACTCATTGTTTTAATTCTGTGTGAACCACTGCTTAAGAGTGCATATGCAGAGCAAACAAACAAAAACTCCATTAACTTAAGTTTCTTTAACAAGTTCTTAAGTTCCGGAACTTGTTAAATTTCAAGCCCTGTGTATATGACATAATTTTTTTCTGGTTAACAAAGACAACAATGGACATTTATTTCTTTAAAGACATGCAATTACACAACAAAAATTACACTGCAATCTTACACATTATAACTAAATATTTCCTTGTTCATCCAGAGTTTGAAAAAAGACGTTGTTGCCAATCAAGGTGAGATGCAGAAGCTTAGTGAGGACCTAGAGGGACTTAAGAAGGTGTGCAGTTCACTTCAGCAGGGTTATCAGGAGTACTGTCCTGATATACGGAGACAGGAAGTAGAGGTGAAGAACCTTCAAAGCCGATATGCCAATGTGAGCAACCAGTTAAATGAAAGGTTAGTCCTACATCCTAACTAAATAGCATTACTTTAAAATCTAAAAAAAATTTTTAAATCTGCAATTATTTATTTGTTTACATTTCTTTAGAGAGAGGCTTTTGCAAGAAGCTAGCAAGAAACACCAGGACTTCCAGAATGTCAGCCAATCACTGAACACCTTCTTAGATAATCTACCAAACAACAAGATCAGCCCTAGAGATGATCTGTCTCAAGTCAATGCCAAGCATAACTCTCAGAAGGTTAGATGTTTAAACTATTAGCTAAAATGATAAATAAAATAACAATCCCATTAAAGAGCAGCAATCACTATAAACCAGTTTAATACTTACCCACTCACCTGTATTTTTCTCAAAAGAGGGTGATAGAGGATATACAGAGGAAGGGGAATGACATGGACAGGGTGGTTGATCTCTCCAAAGATGTTCAGAGTGTTCTCAATGTAAGTAAAAGGTTTTGGTTAAAGTGAAGTCTGTATACAGGACCACATATAATGTCATAATTTTATGGACTAATTAAATACAATCCCCTAAAATACTTTACTGTTTTTTAAACTAAACGTTTTCTATAACTATACATTGTATTTTTTTTGCAGGAATATGAGATGAATTGTGACAAGTACAAATCTACTCTTAATGATGCACCCCAGACAAATGCTAAAAGGCTTCACACCTCCACACTGGCTGGCTCTGTTGACAAACAGGTGAAATATCTGAACTAAAACATGATACAACAATCTAACAATATAATTGAAATACTTAATTCTATTTTCTGCTGTGCTGCAGGAGAAGGATCTTATGAATCGTTATGCTGAAAGAGCCGCTGAAAGTGACCAGTTACTCAAACAGATGGACTTAGCACAATGCATAATGGCTGAGGTGCAGTTAAACTGGAGACCAAGTCTTAAGTTTATCTTAAGTTTAGAATTGATAAGGGGGAAATCACTTGCATCATGTTATATTACATTATATTTGTAACTTGAAGACTAGATAAAAATGTAAATTGTTCAAATTAAAAAAATATTTTATATTTAAACTTAAATATTTAACCTCTTTTCTCTACACAGAATGCAGAAAAAGTAAATATGGTACAACAACAACAAGTACAGCAAAAGGCTTTTGACGACATTGACATTCTCCAGAAAGAATTAAAAGAGGAAACAGCTAGACGTTCCAATGTGGAGAATAACCTTAGCAGCATCAAGAACAGATATCTGTCTTTAAAAAGCCGAAGAGGAGTAGATCGAAGGGAAGAGATTGAAGTTCTGCAGTACTACCGTGACCCAATACTTGAGGCCAATGTGGAGGACTTTAAAAAAAAGATTCATGAAGAAGCATTGAAACGCACCAAAACCCAAAGTGAGATTGAGGTGATGGCAAGAAAAATCACTAGTTTCGAAAGTGAAATTAAAAACACAAAACCCAGGCTAGTGACACGAGAGGTGACAGAAATAGAGAAAGACCCTCAGTTGGATGTAGAAGCCTCAAACATTCGAGAAATGATAAGCAGGTTGAGGAATGAAATTAGACTTAAAGAACAAGAAATGTCTCACCTTAAAACAGAAATAACAATTCTGGAGCAAAAGAAGCAGAACATTAAAGAAAGGGTAGTGCAAAAAGAAGTGGTAAGACTGGAGAAAGATCCAGTAATGTTGAAGGCAGTAAGAACATTTGAGATGGAGATTTCAGATGAAGGTGAGAGGAGCAAATCTCTGATGAGTGAAATCTCCCAAACTAGAAGCCAGATCAATTCACTGGAAAGGCTTATCCCAACCTTAGAGCCAAAGATTGTCACCAAGGAGGTAAAAACTGTTCAACAGGATCCAGGATTAATAAGTGAGTCTAAAGGGCTTCTATCAAAAATAGAAGAGATAAGAAATGAGAACACAAATCTCATTTTAGAGCTCAATAACTTTCAGTCTCGTCATATCCAAATACAACAGATGAAACCTAAAGTCGAAATCAAAGAAATCGTAAATGAGATCTTCAGAGTGGCCCCTGAGACAGACGCAGAGATACTGCGCTTGAGAAAGGACCTTCAAGACAACAGCAGACAGAGCTCAGAATATGAAAGAAAAATCAGCATGGTCAGAACTGAGATCGAAGCTTTGCGTGCACAGAAACCAAAGATTGAGTATCAGGAAGTACTTCAAGAGGTTGTAAAGGAGGAAAGAAGTCCAGAAAATGTAAGAGAAATACAGAAGCTTTCAGATCAATGCTATTCCCTGCAAAGAGCCTACAATACTTTGCAAGATGAGCTTATTCGTCTAAGAAGAGACAGGGATGAGTGGAAGGCAGAAAAGTCAAAGATTGAGACTAGGACTGTCACTAAAGATGTAACCAAGTATATTGATGACCCACTTCTGGAGAAGGAGGCAGATCGTCTTAGAAGAGAGGTCCGTGAGGAAACTCAGAGGCGCAGAACAACTGAGGAAATGGTGTTTGAGCTTCAGAATAAGTACATTCAGCTTGATAGACAAAAACCAGAGGAAAAAGTGGTTGTGCAAGAGGTGGTGCGTCTACAAAAGGACCCGGCACAAATCCTTCAGTATGAAAGACTTGGCAAGAGTCTAGATGAAGAAGTGAACAATCGAAGAAAATTTGAGCTTGAGGTGCAGCAGATGAGAACACTGATAGAGGACAAGGAAAGAATGATCAGGAGCAGTGATGAAAGGCAAAAAAAGATACAGGTAGAAACTGAGTTGAGACTAATCAAATCCAGAATCTATGAGTTAGAAACTGCACCACCTCCCATTGAGGAAAACATAGTCATAGAGGAAGTTCTGAAAGTTGAGAGGGATCCAAAACTAGACAAAATGACCAATGGTCTTCGATCAGATTACGATAAAGAGAGCAGTGATATTATGCGGTTTGAGAGAGACATCAGGAAAATAAAACTTGAGATAGACATACTGCAGCGAGAGAAATCGGTTGAGAAGACTGTCTATAAGGAGGTTGTTCGTGTAGAAAAAGACCAGGCAGTGGAGGCAGAGCGGTCTAACCTTCGCGAACAGGTACTTCAGGGTAGACATGCCAGACAAGATCTTGAAGACAAAATCCGCTATCTAAATGAAAAACTGCTGCGACACGAAAGCAAAAAAACCAGCACTTCCCTGGAGGAGACCAACATGATTCATGATCGCGAAAAACTGCAAAAAGAAAATAATAACCTCCAGAGAGAGCTGAGATCTTTGGAATCTGAAAGACAAAACATTAGCATCTCATTCCAGCAGCAGTCTAGGCTAATGAGTGAGAGAAACCAAATGACCAGGCACAAAAGCATCAAAATGGAATCCGATGTTCAGAGGCTTGAAAGGGATATCCTGGATGAAAAAGACAAAATCTACAAGCGAGATAACATAATGAGGGAGCTAAAGAACAGTTTGAGGAAAGAGGACTCCTCAGAGACTCGCACTAAAGAGGTCAATGTCTCCACAAAAATAAGCATCTTAGACCCTAACACCGGTAAAGACATGGCACCATATGATGCCTACATGAAAGGCTTAATTGATCGCAGTCAGTACCTACAACTACAGGAACTGGAATGTGACTGGGAAGAAATCACTACAATGGGACCCGAAGGTGAGATAACGGTTTTGCAAGATCGCAAGACTGGCAAGCAATACTCCATCAAAAACGCCTTAAAAGAAGGAAGGTTGACTAAACATCAACTACAACAATACAAGGATGGCAAAATGCCTATATCAGAGTTTGCTCTTCTTGTGGCTGGTGAAACAAAGTCTCAGTCATACACCCCAATTAACAGTCAAAAAACTCTACAGCTTAATGAAGAGTTTCCCATTTCTGGTGTGTATGATGTAGACAATGATTCATGTCTAAATGTGCGCAGTGCCATGGCTCGAAAGATGATTGACACCAACACTGCTCAAAAACTTTTGGAAGCACAGGCAGCCACTGGCGGCATTGTGGACATTACCAACAGTGTAAAATATTCTGTCCACAAAGCAGCAGATCGAGGTCTGATCGAGTCTAGCCAGTTACAACGTTTACTAAATGCCCAGAAGGCTTTCACTGGAGTTGAGGACCCTAGGACAAAAGAACGTCTGTCAGTTGGTGAGGCTGTTCAGAAAGGATGGATGCCCAAAGAGAATGCCATGCGTTACATGGAGGCACAGTTTCTGACAGGTGGGTTGGTCAACCCCAAAAAGGCAGGTAGAGTCAACATCGTGGATGCTGTCAGCTCTAAAATGATTGATAGTACAATGATGAGAGAGCTTCAGGAAGAGATCAACTACACCAAAGATCTGATTGATCCCATGACCAAGAAAATGATCAACTATAAGCAGGCTTTGGCTTTATGTAAGATAGATCCACTCTCAGGTCTTCCAATGCTACCTGCTTCCACCAAAGAGTCTACCTACACCTCATACAAAAGCCATACATAGCCACTCAGATATAGGTTACATTTGTTTACAAACATCAATTATTTCAGTTTCCGCGCAGTCAACTTTCTGCTTGGTTAAGAAAAAATTATTAACACCTAAAATTGTACTTTATACAATTATACAATTTAAACAAAATTTAAAGTACAAAAAAAAATTGTACTGTACTACAATAATTGTAAATCTTAGGTGCTATTACATCTGCAAGTTTGACCACATTACTTTATTTAGTCTTGACTACAGCGTTCACTTAAATATGAACATATGAGATGATTGTGTTTACTACATTTTTATATAATGGGGCAGAATATTCTGATTTTTCTCATGCAGCAAGAAAAAATATTCATTCAAAATGTAAGGTGGAAAAAATATCTGTTATCCTTGTTTTACTTCAATGTTATGACGGGCCAGAAGTACAATTTTTGATTTAAAGTCATTATACATTTAATTATTTATGTCTTCTTATTATTAACCTCTTTCCTTTCTGCAACTACTATATATGTTTAAAATAATTAAAAGTGCAATTAATTATCCTTTTATTTGGTCATTTCTTTTTTACAATTATTACTAATACAAATACTTCTAATAATGATTACTAACTAAAATTAGTGCACATTCATAAGTGGTGTTAAATTCTTGTTAAAATCAAAAATGGCAACAAAAAAAATCACCAAACTGAATATCACCACATCAAACATAGTGTAGTACTGCAACCCTAAAACATGTACTACATCTTTCTTATACTCACCTGCAGCTTCCAAGAACAAGATACTGAGCTCCAAAAATAATCTGGAAAGGTTCAACAAATCAACAAACTGTTTGTGCATACTAATACTTCACAGATTGGCAAGCACTGAGAATGGCTTTGAGCTCCTCTGGCATGTAACTTGCAAGTCTAGATGGAAAGACAGACACAGGCTGGTTAACCTTTACGAAACCATCATCTGTGTCCCCTGTAAGGGATTTTTTATGCACAAGCAACCAATTTGATACCCAGCATACACAGAATGTTGCCCTAACATTGGCATATCATTTTTCTTTTTGTTATTTTTGGAAACTAATAAAGAATGTTCTAGAAACGTTCTGTGTATGTTCTTTTTGTAACCACAAAGACCTTCCTAGAACCTTTCAAAAACTTTACATTAGAACATTCTGAGAATTAAAAACTGTTAGCTGGGAACTTTCCATACAAAGCAATAATATTGCTATGGGAAATTATTAAAATGGGAAAACTGACCATGGCAGAAATTTTTAAACTACAAATCATGATTTGTAGCAGTCCCGGCTTCAACTATGAGCAGTAAGGTGGGCAAGATATTATTGGTGGGCCAGAGTTGGGGGGGTTGTATTATTAATATTCTGTTTGATATTCATTTTTAAGGCCCAAGAACTGAGTGGGCTTTTTTAAAAGCCTTTGGTCCCCTTATTATTCCTGTAGCTCAACTGGTAGAGCATTGCCTTAGCAGTGCAAAGGTTGTGGGTTCGAACCCAGGGAATACACTTACTGATAAAAATGTATACCTTGAATTCACTGTAAGTCGCTTTGGATAAGAGCGTCTGCCAAATCAGTTAATGTAAAAGTAATATGCTCTAAAACTCTTAAAACTTGACACACACTTCAAAGTCGTTGGCCATTAGTGCCGGGCAAAGGCACTACCCCCTTGTATGGGGCAAAAAATTATGGTGCATACATCAAACATACATGCACGTTGCTGTATGAAGCTTGGTACATGTATTGGTCGCGTTGACCCGAACAGCTTTTCAAATGACACCCAGAGCCATTTTGGATTTTCTGAAACGAGCATTCCGTGAACTTTTAAACAATCATCTTAGGGATTTCATGAGATTGTGACCAAACTTGTTAAGCATCATGCCAATATATTGAATATTCAAAATTGCGAAGGGATTTTTGATGTCCCGAACAGCTTTGCCATGGTGAGATTGTAAAATTATGCCAAAAAATAGAAAACAGGAAGTCTCTAATTTCTTCGCAAATATGTTTGTTTGTCATGTAAAACTAAATTTACAATAGTCACTTTTGTCTTGGTCAGAATAATGTGGAGACATGGCTGATGTAAATTCTAGAAAGAAATCTTAAATAATGTTGGTACGAACATGGTACGGACATACTGGTTGACCACTAGGCAGGGGTTAAAGCTTAGTAATGGGCGTGGAGGGGTAAACTAACCTCATCACTTTTGACTAAATGGATGGGGTTAGTTTTACCTATGGTCACCAAACTTGGTACATGTATTGTTCTCATCAGTCCAGACAACTTTCAATTTTACATTCATTAGCTCAACTCAAAAGTCAAATTTTCAGCCATTTTAGAGTGTATATAGATTTTTGTTAATTCCATGCTCTGAATTTTTAAATACTCCTTCTACAGGATTTATGAGATTGTTTCCAAATTTGGCAGATATTATGCCAAGACATTGAAGATGCTAAATTGTGAAGGGATTTTTAATATCTTGAACAGTGTTGCCATGGCGAGGCAATAAATTAATAGCAAAAATGGAAACAGGAAGCGGCTCATATCTGCTGCGTGAATAGAGTTATTTCATTCAAACTTGAGCTGTATGTTTGGTCCTAGAGACTGTTGATATGGAGGTGGCTATTGTGAGTCACAGTCATAGTGCCACCAACTGGCAGAAGGAAATATTTAATTTAAAACAAAGTGGTGACCTTTCAACTTCATGGTCACGCCCTAGCAACCAGTTACAATACCTTAGCAACCACCCTTTGACTTCCATTTAAAATGGTGAGAGGCATCAAAAACATTGTAGAGACAAGTGGTGGCCTCTTTTGAATCAGACTGACAAGTAGTCTTTAATTATTACCTTGGAAACTGTCCAGCCATGCCCTAGCAACTAACATGAATAAGCTATTTCTAGCATCATACCAAAATGTATTAGCATCATATTAAAACGTAGTAGCATTATGTTAAAAGGTGTCAGCATCATTTAATGTCATGCTAAAATGTCCTTTTATCATGCTAATTAAACCCTAGCAAGCATGTTATAAAATAAGCCATATTAGATCACCCAGACAACCATGTAACTTCATGTTAAAATATGATAGTATCATGTTAAAACGTAGTAGCACCATGTTTAAAGGTTTTAGTATCATGCTAAAATGTCCTTGTATCATGCTAATTATTGTTAAAATGTGTTAGCTGCATGTTAAAATATTTTGGCATCATGCTAAATCATGCTAGATTATGTTAAAACATTAACAACATACCTAACATGTTAAACTTGTTACTATCGTGTTAGAGAATGTCAGACCTAAAGTATTTCAAGCCATTAGCCTATACACTTCAGGCCGGGGTCTCTCAAGCCAACATTAATTTTGAGTGCGCACTTATAACTTTATTTACGGTAAAATTAGAAACAAAAGAAAAACTGATAGAGCAAGTTGTCAACATGTCTTATGTTTCCAGGTTATTTTTATTGTTTATAATAAACTCTCTAAGTAATTATTTTGTATGTTTTAAATCTCCCTTCAAGTCATTGGTTCATATCTATACACCATGGCAGGACTGTTGCATAAAGGCTGACAAAAAAAAAATCTATTTTAAACCAAATGAATTAAAAAAAAACATCCAAGTGTGATTTGTAGCAGCAACTGTAGCAGTCACTATAGCAACAATATTTAAAAAATATACAGGTCACTTCAGTGCATTGAAACTGGAAGATGACACAAGACGGTCACAATAAGTTGTACAAAACGATAAACAGTTCATGTTAAGGGACTTCTCAGATGGCACGCTTACCTCATATATTAAACACTTGCCCTGACAATTTGGAAAAAACATTCCACGTCTCAACACTGCCGATCAGTGAGAACGTGTAGTGACGGGAAATCTTACATGCACTTCCTAGGAAAACGTTTTACTTTGGCGTTTTGTAAAAATGTCCGTCTACAGCAAAAACAAGAGCAAAGTTGGCAACTTTGCCCTTAAATGACCTTTACATAAACTACCTATGGTTTTTATTGTTATTGTATATACTAAAACCACACATTTATCGTCGTTTTACTTATTACTGGTAATAAAAATGCTAATCAATCTGCCTCAAAACCACGGTTACAACAATTTTAATGTAGTACCACCATGGTTATTTTTCATAAGGGGGAACTGGCTAAACTACAAGTCAGTCTGTAAACTGGGATGGCACTTTTGGATTTTTGTAGACGAGCAGGGATCTCTCCCAGTGTCCCACTCGACGTCATGCAGGAAGCGCAGCAGGAAGGGAGGAGAAATGAACCCGGGCTTCCTCGTATCAATCTTTCTTTTCTCATAAACACCGTTTAGTCATTCATGTTATCAAGGATCGCATAACATACATTTACATACTCTGTGAAAGATATCGTTTTTCAAGTTTGTCCCGAAAGTTTCGGATCTTTCCCGTTTCTAAGTGACGATTAAAGAAAAACGCGTGGTGTCCACAGCACAGAAGAGAAAGGGTGGCTGGTGTCTTTAGGTCAATGGGCGCTTCTAGAGGACGTGCTTAACCTGACCCTTAATTCAGGTGAGAAACACACCTCGTTACCTGTTTTGAATTAAAAAATGTTACGATTTAAAGTATGTGAATTTCACTAGTGCATGTGCTCTGTTCACTGGATAGTCCACACTTGTTCAAAGCCCATGCGCAAGTGAAATACAGATTTGAAAATTTGTTTTGAAATGAAGTAGGTGTCTATGGCAAAAATGCAAAGTCTAGTAAAGTTCAGATAAACAATAAATATGGTATAAAAATAACGGTCAACAGACATAACAAGGGTTCAGTTTATAACTACCAGTACTGTTGTCTAATACTTTGTGTCAAGACGAAAGTACTTTATGTAGTGTAGGGTAAACTTTAAGGCCTACTTTAGTTTCCAGGGACTTTTGTGTTTTTGTGACTGTTCGAAATTGCTTAATGTTGGGGAAGCGGTTATGAAAAAGAAACCAACGCGTTACTGATGAGTGTTTTGAAATTGAATTGAAACACAATCGCATTTCTGACGACTAAACCCTAACACTTCAGTCCTTAACACAAAGCCATTAAAACACAGTGCATTCAGCATTTGTGTGTGATTTGTAAATATTCCACACAATAGTTGCAGTGCCATTTTAACAAACTTTGAGAGTTGAGAAGTTCTGAAAGTTAATAAGTTCTGTAAACCACAAACAGTTACTTAAGAGGGTAGATAGAAATAGAACTTTTATATTTTATGCAAACAACTGGACCAAATTTTAAAATGCACATTAGGTGTCTAAAGTATAGCTAGTTCTTGTTTTTTTTCCATGTTGTTATGCAACATGTTTGGCAACATTTCAGATGAAGTATGTTTAAGATGAAACATGTTTTAAGCATTTAGAAGGACTTTGTCTGGTTTTGGCATGTCTTATGAAAAATGTGGATTTTATCCAAGGAACTTAATTTTAACCAAAGTTAAATGTGTTAATAATGCTCAGAATAATTTATTTCAAAGAGGACCAATCAATCTTAAAAGTACTATAACAGTTATCCATAACCAAAAGACAGCTGAAGAATGTGTACTGGGCATTCCATATGGCATGTTCAGACTTGCTCCCTAAATGAATAAACATATGCGATGAATTACTTTGTGTATAGTTGGATCACTATGAAAAAACTGACTTTTCCATTCTGCCAAATGTTTGTTTTGTTACAGTAAAGTATTAGGAGTAGTAATGTTTAACCAGTCATTAAGTTATATTAAACAAGCCGTTAACCTCCAGTCTGTGATGGACAGTTATGTGGTAATTATGAAACTAAAGGCCATCAAAAGTATTCATTTCAAAAAGGTGATAGATGACCCAAAACAGTGACGTGCAAGTTCTGGAGGCAAATGTGTGCTTAAAATTCATCAACCTCAAACATTACTTATTATTTGAAATGTGAGTAGTAATCTAACGTTATAGCCACTTTATATTACAGCTTTACCTGCTCACGCTAGGTAAATGTGTGTTATGACATGGCGGATAAAATTGTGGTTGTTTGCATATTCATTTATTTTTCCGTTTGCTTTATGTGGCTTATTTAAAGGTTTGTTATTATGGTTTATTGTTTATCTGTAATGTAGAACAATGTTACCAATGTTACAGGTAACATTTGTTCTCATCCCTGATACAGAAAACATTATCTAACACCCCCCCCACCCAGTACATATTTATGTAATAAATACTCATGGCTTAAATTATTAAATATCAGTTGACTAGGAAAATCCTTAGTGGGCAGCAACACTCTTTATTTTAAAATTTTGAGTAGCGCTCACTGACCAAACTGTTAATTTTTACAGTCATGCTCTTTACTTCCTATTAAAACAGCTTGTTCACAGTATTTGACTTATCATATAGATACATCAAGGTTTCAGAGTCATTGTTTTACTTATGATGCAATCAGTGTCAAAACACAGTAAAGTCTTATTCATTGTGTTTCACTCAGGAAATGAAGAAGTCCAGGCAAATCTATTATGAACAGCAGCAGTCATCAGTCATCAGTCATTACTCTCATTTGATTTAGACCAGGATTTTAGGCCAGACCTAAAATACAACACATGACATATTTAATGCATAAATTATGTAAATACAGTGCAAGACAGGAGCTTTTCTTTCCCCAATTTAAACTCTTTAGCTTTTCGTGTTATCACTGTGTAACTCTTTGTGTGTTAGGGAGGAAGTCTGCTCTGAAGATGAACCAGTGAAGTGACCCTTCCTCTTTTACTCTCTAGTTGTGTAGAAATCTAGACAAGCGATCATTTTTTTCTAGACAAGTTTGTTGAGGGTGAGAGATTGTGCTGAATCAGGAAATCGAAATCAACTTTTTCTTGCACTCCTAGTGTAAGTGTGATGTGCTGTGTTTGGGCTGTGTGTATATATATATA
>JAZGTK010016314.1:0-12795 GCA_036877625.1 Ambastaia sidthimunki
AGACTGAGAATGCATGGCATTAATTCCTGCATGGCAGCATTAGACACATTCTCAAGGGTGCAATGGGTTGGTAGGTCACACTGATGTCCAACAGCTGCATGAATGTGAGCTATCTGAAGCATACAAACTGCATTCTACAGCAGGCAGTGTCAGTTATTGATTATCTTAAATGCATGACTGAGTCCTGTATATTTAAATGATTTGTCTGTGAAGTTTGTTTTGTGTGTGTTTTGTGTGTGTGTGTGTGTGTGTGTGTCCGTCCCCACAAGGATGGTAAAAACCACACACACCTACATTGTGGGATTATAATACATACTAAATAATATTGTTTTGAAAATGTACGCTAGTGGATATTCAAAAGTTTATTATATAATATAAGTTATTATGTTTGGCTTTTAGGAGGTTGCTGATTGTAACAGCTCAAAATCATCTGACACTCATACAAAAGTGTCGAGAGAGAGAGAGAGAGAGAGTAGGAAGAGGTTGTGTAACAGTGGAACATTAACTTAGAGCAGCCTTCTCAGTTTCTGAAGTTTTCTGCAGAAACAACTCTAGCCCACACAGTTGAATATGATACATTCTGCATAAGTACGGTGCCTGGGAAGGGACAGATTCACCTCCCTTACTTTAGTAGCAGCCCTGACATATAGTTTGCGGAAGTTTGTTGATGTTATTATTTATGTTAAATGAATAGTTAGTTCATGGTTGTCATTAATAATGATAAGATGATAAAGGAATAGGGTAATTAGTTGTTTTGTATTGCGTTGTGATCTATTCTTTCAGCTGTAAATGTTTTAATGTTTTAATGAAACCGTTGAGTAAATGATTAAATTACTTATTGATGACACATTTAAACACTCAACACCTACTGAAGTAATCTACAAAAACAGCCATATAATCAACAAAGCTTTACTGCCATGATTGTTGGAATTTACAACAATAATTATTACTTATTATTACATATATTACTTGGGTGATAAGATGCATTAATTTAAGGGAAAATTAAAGACAAAGAAATGGTAAAAAATGTGCCCCTTTAGATAGCAAAGTAAATATGTGTGTGTGTGTGTGTGTCAGAGAGAGAGAGAGCAAGAGTGAGAGAGACAGAGATGACATTATTTGAATTGTCACACCCACTTATCTTGGTACCAGCCACAGGCAGCACATGTTATTTACTTTATAAGTTAATATGTAACTTACTTTACATACTCATCATTTGAGATAAACACACACAGAGACGTTCTCAGATACATGCTCATCGAGCGTCCAGCTCTACATAAATCAACAAGGCAGACAGAGTTACTGTCATCCAAAGACATTCAGAGGTCTTCATATCTGCTTGGTGTCCTGCTCGTCTGTTAAAAAAGACGTGGATTGTGATTGGTCAACTGCTGCTCCATTGGGATTCTATTCAGATCTTCATAGGAGAAACTGTCTGTATAGTCTTCATGTATAGATGACCTTCATGCATTATTTCTGATGGGAAAACACTTCTTATACCAAGATTAAAGTTGGCACTCGCAATAGCACAATTCCACTCTGCGCTGTGTTTGTTCTCAGCCTTATGACTGCTGCAGATCAGATGTCACGCTTTGTGCTTGGTTATCTTTAGGTTCCTGACAACACAAATAAGAGGGACAGTGAGTCAAGCCTGTGTGTTATTTAAACCAAAAGACGCTTTAGAAAGCGTGTAACCTATGGAATTGGTTCAGTGGCTATCCACACAGCTTGTGGATTGTTTGAAGACCTGTAGAAGATGTTGTTTGATTTCTTTTCTCTCTGAAATCTAACAACAACAACAACAAACAGTGAATATATCAGGAAATTAATGTTTTAATGGACCTTCAACAGCAAGAACTTTGAAAGCCATCCAGCAGTGGAGAGAAGCTGGTCGTCGCTCTGGGGTTACAATTAATAATTACTTGCGGTAGTAACTGTGAATGGTCTTTCTATGCTGGTTTTTCACAAACAGAAGTGAAGTGTTTATAGTCTAAAAAAAACATGGAATATTTCACGGACATAATACAGACACTTTCCCAGTACGGAGAATAGCAAACTGGAACAATTGACAGCATAATACAGCATCTGTCTGGCGAGGTTACTAAAGGGCACTTGCATGTGAGCGTGTTTTCGGAAGCACATTGGAATCATGTGGTGCTAGTCAGAAGAGACCAACACTCACACTCAGATAGAGGTTTCACCCTGATAAAGATCTGTGATAGCCCACAGATACCTTGAACCTACTGTAGGAGTGTCTGGATTTGGGATACTTATCGACAAACACACTCTTTATTATCTGGAGGAATCCTTCAAGCTCGCTGGAGTTCCATTGATGAACCAATTGATCCGCAAACCAGACGCTGGCTCTATTGAGGACAGGAACACACACATGGATTCTTATTTTGGCTCTCAGGAGGACTGGGAGACCCTTTTGGAGCTAGAAGAGGCTTTGGCTGGGTGGTTTATTCAAGCTTCAAACCAGAAAGAGGATTGGCCATGGGGTTTAAAGACAAACCTGTATCAAGATGAGGAAATCCCGGCTGTGAGTCTCCATAAAGATGCCAGATTCATGAACCATGACACAATGTAGATTGTTAAGTCTTAATAGATATGAACCACAGCAGGAGAGAAGTTAAACTGATTTATGGTACATTGGTGGCATAACAGGTCACATACAGTCATATCAAGTGGTGTAAAAAACTGAGTCTAGGGGAATTAGTATTAGCTTAGTTCAATACTGTATATAAATTATTATTTGTTGGTGTTTTGTAGATACAAGTTTTTAGATACAAACACAGTTTTATCTTACTTCCATGGCAACAGGAGTCAACAGCATTTGTTGTCTTTTCTAACAGTGTTTGTGTCATTGAGGTATATGTTCACTCTTCAGCAGGAGTCTAGTAGTACGTGAAAGAGAATCAAAGTCAAATCAGTTTACACTCGACTGGCTTCAGTTGTGCCACAGTGTGAATGGATTCATGTTTCATCTCAAACTGCTGCATGGCAAAGTTTAACAAGCATTTGCCTGGTGATTAGCTGTGTGGAAGAACAAAAATGGCTAGTTGCTCTGTTTGGCCATGGATGTTTGACTATCTCTGTGTTTCTTACCTATTAGTTCATTTGTTTTGTAGGTCCTTAGTCCTACATATAAGCAACGCAATGAAGACTTCCGGAAACTCTTTAAGCAGTTGCCAGATACAGAGCGTCTTATTGTGGGTAAGAAGTCTTAAAAAAAATCTGAGAAAAGCTTAAAGTTCATTTGTATGGAGATTTGATATTTTGCTACTTAATGTATTGAAATTTTGAGGGTAACTTAAATGCCTTAATATATTTTGAGATCATTGTGTAAATGTTCTTTCTCAAGAATATTTGATCTGTGGTTCCTATATGGGGAACAAGCCTGCAAATACAGAACTCTGTTGTGTAACTGTACGGATGGGAAAGTAAACAGTGTTAGTTGTTTTGCATAGTTGTTTGCCTGGAGTGATAAGACAGTAGTTGAGTGGCTAATAAGATGTGAATGACATCGACTGACCTTTGACCTTATCTTCTCATTGGTAGATTACTCATGTGCTCTTCAGAGGGACATTCTCCTGCAGGGCCGCCTCTACCTCTCTGAAAACTGGATCTGTTTTTACAGCAACATCTTTCGCTGGGAGACGCTGGTAGGTTTTTCACTTCAAGCAAAAAAAAACTCTTTGACATTGTGTTTCATTTGACAGAAACACAGAAGCTCTTATACAAAGTGTTCATTGTGATGGTACACATATGTCATGGTATACTTTATTAGAGTTCTATGTGTTCTAAGGAGTCTAATCTATAACCTTGATTTTGAGAGCACCATGCTCTATCATTGGACCAACATTATCCATAACCTGAGAGACAGGAGCTGTTCGACACTAAGAAGTGAGTTGTTTTGTGTTTGACAGTGTGTTGTATGTGTGTGCAGCTTACAGTACGGCTGAAAGACATCTGCTCCATGACGAAAGAAAAAACAGCACGTCTCATTCCTAATGCCATCCAGTTGTGCACAGACACTGAGAAGGTGAGAGACAGCTGTACTCAGTTAGCACAGCCTCCATTAAACCAAACTAGTCACTTCTCCTCTTTTAATCTCTGCTTTCTCCTTCACTTCAGCACTTTTTTACATCGTTTGGTGCGAGAGACAGAACGTACATGATGATGTTCAGACTTTGGCAGAATGCACTGCTGGATAAGGTTCGTGTTGAATATTTAGCTTATTTCAAAATATAAGATTCATAAGATGATTTATAGTGTAAATGTGTTCCTGAATCTGCATTCTTGTTCCTGGAACAAATCTTATCAACCGATCTCTACACTAATCCTAACTTCATGTTTAGAAAACTGTGATTGGTCAATAGAAATGCGGTTACTAGAACATTTAGGAATATGTCCTGATTTACATTAGGAATTAAAGATCTGATCATAGAAGATATCTTATCATAGAAGGTATCTGATTTTATCTTAGTTCATAATTCAGTGCAAGTGATTTTTTTTCCACTGTCTCGATAACTGCATTCATGCATTTGGCAGATGGTTTTATCCAAAGAAACTCAGTGCATTGGGGAATGCATAGATCGGTCCATGCATTCCCTGGGATTCAAACCTATGACCTTGATATTGCTAGCACCATCATCTTGCAGTTAGGCTACAGGAACACCTACTGCTCTGTGTTCTAAAATGCTCTGTGTTCTGTCTGTCTGAAGCCCCTTTGCCCTAAAGAACTCTGGCACTTTGTACATCAATGTTATGGCAATGAATTGGGACTCACGAGTGACGATGAAGACTATGTGCCCCCTGATGATGATTTCAACACCATGGGGTGAGTTATTGTGGGTGTATTTTTTAGCAGTGCCTCAGTTTAGCTGTGCTCATACTTGGAAGATGGTCAAGGTTTATAGGATTTGTTCAAATCCGAAAGTATTGCTTTTTTTTAGCTTGTATTAATTTTTTTAGCTTCAGCTTGTTTCTGAGATGTGATTTTTAAGAGACCGTACAATTTTCTTGGAAATGATAAAAGCATGAGAAACACGTAGACTTGCATTTATGGAGACCTGAACCATCTAGGGATCAAAATATTAGTCAGTTGTGAATGAGATGTAAAAACACTAAAAAAACACCCCTGTAACTATATAACAATACCCCAGCAACCAAATCCCCAGATTCCTGGTTGCAAGTTTTACATATGCAGCCATTACTCCTTTTATTGCAATGGAAAAAACCTAGTTGACCCACACATTTAGACCACTTGCAATAGTGTTCCTTATATGTGTAAACATTGTGTGTGTGTATGCATGTGTGTGTCTGTGCGTGTGTGTGGTTCAGATACTGTGAGGAGATCCCAGCAGAGGAGAATGAGGTCAGCAATGATAACTCATCAAAGAGCAGTGGTGAAAACAAGYTAGACAGCAGTTCTCCTCCAACACACAAGAGATCCATCACCCACTCCACCATCACCTCCACCACACCTCCCAGCAGCACTGATACACCGCTGTCTGTGAGTATATACAACTATATTCTCATACACACTTCACATAGACTAGCAATGAGAAACAGCTTGTAAGACTCTGTCCCCTGCTGGCCACAGTTTGACATTGCTGCTGAGGAGTACACAGACTGCCTGCCTGATGCTGATCTGCTGCCCCTCCCTCTACTGGTTGAGGAGAGGAACTGCGAGCCGGCCAGCCCTCTGGGGCCAGTGCCCTCACCTTCACTGGACTTCAACGACAATGAGGATATACCTACTGACCTCAGCGATTCTTCAGAGACAAATGATGATGGTGAGCAGTTATTACAACCATTTACATTTTTTTGTACAAATATTTTGTTGATATACTAAATTATTGAATACTGTAAAAATGAATATTTGTGTGTGTGTGTGTGTGTGTGTGTGTGTGTGTGGTCTCAGCAGATGAGGTTCAAGCGTTCCATGAGGATCTGAATGGTCGTCAGTACATTAATGAGGTGTACAAGTTTAGTGTTGATAAGCTGTATGGAATTCTCTTCACCGAGTCTCAATTCATGATGGACTTTATGGAACAGAGAAGATTCACTGGTGAGAAAAAAGAACACACATTTTTAACTTGTTTACTAATATGCACTAATGTAATATTTGTAACTAACAAAAAAAACAAAAATTCACAAGAGGCCATATGTTACAACAATTTTATCATTTTATCTTAAGATGTGTTCTGTGCCAAGAAATCTACATAATTTTTCTACCAATGAAGATATAAATCATCATTATTATGTAGTTGATGTTGAAAATATATAGATTTTAATAAATACAGAACATTAGTATAGAATTCAGTTGATGTAAGGAAAACAGAAAAAGACATATGAATTAAAATGAATAGAAAAGGAAAAAGTATAAAAAAAGGAAATTGAAATATATGTAATGCAATTTAAGTAATATATTATATTTAAAGATAAAACAGCTGTTGAACAGCTGTTGTAGCGTGTTATTCTTATTTCCTTTGTCATTTTATCTGTTTGTGATACTTACAATAGTAGTGGTGTGCTGGAATCTGTGTTGAAATGTCACATATTCATCCACAGATGTTGTGTATCATCCCTGGAAGAAGGAGGAGGCAGGAAACCAAACAAGGGAGATCATGTACACCATCTCTCTGTCCAACCCACTGGCCCCTAAAACAGCTACTGTCACTGAGACCCAGGTGACTTCATGCTAACTGATATTAACAGATTACGTTCTGCTAATCAAGCTTATCCACAGTAACATTTGTGAAGTTATTTATTTTAATTATTTGTTAAAAAATGACATTTCTCTCTGTATTAGACCCTGTACAAGGCCAGCCAAGAGAGCGAGTGTTACATCATTGACGCAGAGGTCATTACTCACGATGTTCCGTACCACGACTACTTCTACACCCTAAACCGCTACATGCTGACACGTGTGGCTAAGAACAAGTGTCGGCTGAGGTACTGAGGAGCAGGCGATAATGTTCTGTAGCATTTGTGTTAGTAACACATGTTAAGCAAGTTCTGATGTACTGTGATTTGGTTGTCCTTCAGGGTTTCTACAGAGCTTAGATACAGGAAACAGCCTTGGGGCTTGGTGAAGGGTTTCATCGAGAGGAACTTTTGGAGTGGGCTAGATGAGAACTTCAAAAGCCTAGGTAAGACCACATCTGAAAGTCTAAGTTTAAGCTTCACTGACAATAATATCGGTGCAATTCTGTACACCCAACTCCCCCACCCCTTTATTTCAAACACTGATGATGAGCCCACAACCTTCTCAAGCTCCACACACAACATCCTCAAGCTCCACTCACCACATTCCAAAGCTCCACCCACAATAACATTAAGTTCTACTCATGTCTAATTTTATATTACCACTGCTACTCCTACTGTTTTGACAGAGCTGGAGTTGGCAAAGATGAAGGATGCCCTAATAGAGTCGCATAGGCCTTCCCCCAAAGCTAAATCAGTGAAGAACTCCACACTAAGGCGAAGAAAAAGACCTCTCACGCACCTCCGGACGGCCCATCTAGATGAGACCCTCAGCACTGTCACCACGCCAACAGATGAGGAAGTCATTCAACGCATCAAACACGTGGCAGGTCGGTTTATGCACCCAGCCAAACGCGTAATAAATTCCTACAAAATCCTTTTAATTTAATTTACACAAAGCACTGCCAGAATACAAAGTATCACTGCATTGGTTTGCGATTACTCCGCCCACAGGTTCCACCCAGACAAAACATATTCCTGAGCACACGTCAGGGGGCGGAGTTTTTTGCAGACTGTCCAAACCATTACTCATCATCAGCTTTGTGTAAGTACTAAACATTGTGTACAGTACTGAGTCTATAACCGATTTATTTTCATAAAGGTTGCTTAGCTGTTTAACTCTGTTTTCTTTTTTCTGTTTTCTCTTGCGACCGGCCTCAGGATCTGTGTAAGGTACATTCATTTACTGATAACAAATACAGACTCATTCTCTTCTGTGAAAAATACTTATTTCCAACCTGGTATTCCCTTTCAAAAGCCTTGCACCATTTTCTCACTGTCAGACCCTGTCAAATTTTGCTACTTTGTATCTTGTTTTGATCAGTCAAAGACAACATCATAACTTTAATTAACAGAGATGTTAATCCCAGAATGCATTGCGACAGACAAATAAAAAAATATATCCAAGATTTCAAAAGAAAGCTTTTGTCTTTCGGTGTGGACAAAATTAATTTTCGCTAGAAAATTTCGCTAGTTTGTCGCATCATGTCTGATTAAGAGTCCTATAATAGATACATGTGTGTGACCCATTAGGAGAGTTGTTGCCTATGTAAAACATTTAAAATCAATGACGTATTAGGTTCCGTGACAATTAGGGTGCTGCCCATTAAGGGAGCAGGCATCAAAACAGCTCACTAGGTTTTGGAACAGAGCTGTAAGTGTTTGTCAAACACATCCCATTCCACTCATCACATCTCATTAGCATTTGGTATTTTTCAATTACTTAGTTGTGGAGCTGTTTTCTCAGTGCTCAGTTTGTCTATTGTTGTTTACTCTGCAGTCTATTGCTGCTGGTGTTTCTGAATGTGATGCTGTTCTATAAACTCTGGATGCTGGAGTATTCTGCTCAGAGCCTCACCAGCTGGCAGGGCTTACGCTTACATGAGAGGTACAACATACACACATACTGTACTCACACTGAATTATGGCCTGTTAACAGCAGACATTTACCTCAGACAACACTTTGAATCGAAACATACGTTTATATGGAACTGTTTATGCCAGGGATGAAAATACACCCAGTTACAGAACAAAGTTTCATTTACAGTATCTGACAAAGAAAACTCACCAGCCAATAAGATATGAGCTTTTGGTTCATGTGAGGGGCAGGTATTCCAGGTAGACTGATGGTGTGGTCTTTAATACAAAGAACATATAGCAGTTTGCAGCATATAGCAACAAGCAGAGCAAAATTGCTCATTCATTAAATGAATTTAAATCTGATAAAATCTGCTTTGGTGGTATCTCTTAGTGTGAACAGACCTTGTCCTGCAGTCCAGTTTGTTTTGGGGGTTTGTTCCCAGTGTAAATAAGCTTTTACACACACTTCCACTTACATAAACACTCCAACATTTGCTAAATAGACCTTTGTAGATCATTGGGCAGTAGTGTTTCTGTTTGTATGTGAGGTGTTTATTTGTGGATATGTGTTTTAGCAGTAAACTCCCGCAGACGCAGATGGAATGGGCTCAGCTCCTGGAGTCTCAGCGGCGTTACCATGAGGCAGAGCTGCAAAAATGGAGAGAGATCATCAGATCATCAGTACTGTTATTGGATCAGGTACAGTCTACAATACACACGCACATATACACAGATGTGTTTTATTCAATCAACAATAAAGTGATTGGAATGTAAGAAATTAGTGAACGTATGTATGTTTATGCCTTCATACAGATGAAGGACTCTTTGCTGAGCCTACAGAAAGGGGTGGGGTTGCAGGATTATAACTCAGATTCAGAAGAGAAGCGGAGTCGGTATTACTGACAATTGCTCTCCAGGCCACCAGGGCGCGCTGTGCAATGTAGAGCCACGTATGTGAGTTTATGTCTACAAATGTGTGTGCTAGACCATGAAAGGCAAAAATCAAAGGGCCCATATGTACATGTATGACTATGCATACCAAACAAAAGAAACACTTGACAGAGACCAGAAGATGGACCATTTACTGCCATTGACCGATCCAAGCAGACAGTCAACAACCTGGCCCCACCCTAGAGGGAAACAAAAAATGGGGCTGTCCCGTGGAAGTGTGGGAAAGTGGGCAGACGTGGGCCTATCACTGTTGCAGATTTTTCTTGGAAATTCTCATTCTGAATATGTTACTGTATGCAGTAAAATGGAATGAAATGGAAACAGGGAGGAATTTAGAGGAAATGAAGAGCTTGCTTTTTAAAATTTCAGACCCCTTCAGCACTTTTATTTTGAAGTGGTTTTGATTTTATTGGTCTATAGAAATGATGAGGAAAAGAAAGTATTTGTGTTTTACCCTGTAGGGCTTGAATCTGGTTTGACCTGTTATGGTAAAGCTCATGTTTTATAAGAAGCATCACAGCATTATGAAATCTGGCTCACTAATGCTGTGTTATCAGGGCGGGTTTTCATGATAATGCTGTGCTGGAAGATGTAATGTCAAAATTTACTGCAGCTCAAGTGCTGATGCTTTTTAATATTACGTTATATGGAGGCCCTGACAAAATCAACTTTAAATATTTATTAAATATTTCGGCCAATCGTTTTAGCCAACAATAAGAGCTTTGTTTTAGACATGTGATTAAGTCCAATTTGCAGAATTCTGCAGATATTCCCTGATATTCCCAAGTTACACTATACGAGGCCAGTGAATAATTGTGAAAAGGGACATGGCAGCCAAGGGTCAGGTGAGTTTTACCATAGTGTTTCATTACTAAACTGTGATATCTTCTGATTTATTTGAAGATGTAGGAAATTCTATGAATATGTTTGAAATACTTTATTCAAAATGTAATATATATTTCAATATATAAATATAGAGAACATTGCAGATATTTATTGTTAATTTATGTACATATGACACTTATCAAAGCTCTAGACAGGCTGAAGAGTTTATAATTATTAAACTGTGTTTTCTTCATCAACACGCACAAGCACGTTTGAAACGTGTCTGTGTGCATGTGTGAGCGTGTGTGTGTGTACTGTAAGCATATACACACGTGGTGTCTATTTCGGTGAATGTATGTACAAGTGTCTTCGTGTGAAGTTTTAAATCATTCCACTTCGTATGTCTTGTGTCTTCCTACTGGCACATGAAGCCAAACTGCCTTTTTCTTGCCCAGTAGCTCAGTCCAATGGGCGTCTGTTTACACATCTGCCTGGCTTCAGAAAGCTGAGCGGTTAAAATTTGGCTAATTTTCTTTAAACAATCGTTAGCTCAGCCCGAACTCACGCACACACACTTTTCCTGCTGTGGCAGCATTCTCGTTATTGTTTGATTTTGCACTGCAGGAAACGCACATTTTGCCTGGAGTTCACCATTAGCTGATTATCTTGTCTCACCATTCATTCGCTTTTAATTTAGCTGAAAGCCCTTCTTTGTTTATGTGAAATCCGTCAAATGAATGAGACGTTAGGGATGGGCAGTGGTGATGATATATTGTTTTTTGTTTGTTTTTTGTCAGAGCATAAGTGCTCAAGCCTAAACCAAATATAGTATTTGTAGGTGGTAGAATTTATTTATATATGAAATGCAATGGTTCCCTTTTTATGCAGACCGGGGTCAATGTAAAAAGTGAAGAGAGGTGGCACTTTATGTCCAAACATTTTAGGACAGAAAACGTAATATAACTATATATTTGCTGGCACATTGCTGGTAGGACATATGATATACTTTAACACTCCAGCTACAAACCAGATGGTGTTGTATTGATGAATGTAAGAAAGGTCTTTTCATGTCATCTTCAGTCATATTAGAATCATTAATCATTTTAGAATCTGAAGGATGTTTTGGATCTTTTAAATCAATCTTTAGTGTTTCTCTGTTCAGTGTTTGAAGCAGGTATTGGATTCCAGATACGAAGTTTCTTGCAGTTCAGCTTCAGAGATATTTACAGTTTTTACATTTTCTCATGCCGGTTGCATCACTGTATTAAAATTCTTATTTTAAAATCGTAATATCTTGGGATTAGTTAAAACATATTTTTTTTTGCATTAGAGTGAATCTGTGTTGTTGTTGTTGGGTGTGTATTCTGCAACATGGTGTTGATTCCTCTTTATTTCACAATGTAGATAAAGAGCATAGATGGATTGCTTGCTCATAGTTTGGTATTTTGAGGATGATAAAGAAAGCTACTTTGATTGAAGAAGCAAACAAAATCACTGTCACAATTAAATTCACTGTACTGTATGTGAATGTTTGTTTGAATGCCTTGTGTAAAATTATTTTTAATGCGTTTAAATGATTTTTTTTTCGCAACACCCATTTTTTTTTGCAAAAAAATCAAAAAGCAAAAGATAATTTAACTACTGATTGGCTCCATGACATGAGCACAACATGATTGAATTTACCTTCAGCCTGAATATTAATGATGATTATCTATTATTTTGCTCATATGCAGTAACTTACCTTGATGTATTTGACCAAAGATTTGACCAAGTTTGCATTTTGCAGCTGAAAGTTGTACTGTCTTAATTAGATGTGTAAGTACTTTATTGAGCAATCAATATTATTTTGACCATTGATGATTCACACATTAGCACCAATGCAGATAAAATACACTGAAAAACTAAAATTTTACATTTTTACCGTGTTATCGTATTTTAGTTTCAATAGACAATACAAAGCGAAGTCATTTTCACTGTACCTGTGCTTTAGTTCCATGTTTGACACAGCGAGTGCATCAAAGAATGGAAGTGTTTTGGACAAACTCACAAACTCACTTTTATTTTCTTGTATCTGCCCATCTGTGGCATTTCATAACTTAACGGGTGTAGCAATTTTTGCCTTTGTTTTTCATTTTTAGATTAGTTTTTATCTTTAGACCAGGCCGATTTGTACATGATTCCATATGCACTGTATGTCTATGACAATATCTGCAGTGTTCACTGACATAGGAAACAGAACTGTGCTGTGCACAGTTTCCACTTTTACCAACAACTTTGTCTAATAGAGACTCTGATTCAGTGGCTTTCTGATCTATGTGAAGTAGACAGATTACAAATAATAATAAAAAACTGAAAAAATACCTTGTGTTGGTGCTTTCATGTGTG
>JAZGTK010016315.1:0-12795 GCA_036877625.1 Ambastaia sidthimunki
CAGGACTTGGTCTTGTATGACAGGACTTGGTCTTGTATGACAGGACTTGGTCTTGTATGACAGGACTTGGTCTTGTATGACAGGACTTGGTCTTGTATGACATAGCTGCAAATATGGCCGCCAATTTCGGAGACTTTCCATAAAGGGACTTTAGTGTGTCTCAATAAAACATATGAGTCCAAATGCTTTGTTGGATATTTCTTCAACAATAGACAGGAGTAATGCATTTTATTTCTTGGTATGGTGTTCACAGACAAATCTTTCTATTTCCCTTGAAAATAAATAAATTAAAACAAGGCTGTTTATATTAATAGAACTGAATCCAATGGTCACCATAATTATTCCATAGATCATAGCAGTGAATATAGTCAGAAAATGACCAGAGCATAATAACTTGGCATAACTGTAACATATTAAATCAGGTGTGATTTCCACCCTCACAATTTCTGTTCTTTCTAGCTCCCCATTTGACATTAATACAATGAAATCTGAAAGGACTTTATGTTCCAGTTCATTTCCTGCTGAGGAACCTCATGAAGTATGAATTCAATCCTGTTCCTTTTTCCTTTACTTGTGCCTTTTCCTTTATACGGCTTGAATTTGCTTGTTCCAGCTATCCCAGTTTCTGGAACATCTTTGTTTTAAATATTTGTCTGAAACACAGTGGTTGGAACATCATTTTTGGAATTTTTAGAAAGTCTTTGTTAGGAAAAAGAGAAAATATTAAAATCATAAATCATTCAGTTCAGTGACTATAAAAGATATGGCACGTGCCGAGACTCTCTGTCTCAGATCCTTTGTGGCCAGACCGACAGAAGCTGCACCTGTTTTCTTAATTTTATTTTTGCTTTAGTATTATTGCTTTATTTCTTACAGAGCTCATTTAAATAAATTATAATTTAGATTAGCTTAAAAGATAAACATTCTTGTTATAACCTAACCTAATGTGTCCCATAAAAAAAAATTCTTAATTTCACAATCCACAATTTTTCAAGCATCTATGAATATATTAACAATAATAATAACAATAACTTAATGGTCTTTTGGTTATTCAGCCAAACAAAATAATTTTAAATAATTGTTACATAAACAACAATCAAACTATGTAACTAGTTCAGAATTTACATGCCTCATCTGCGCTATTGGAATTAGATTTATATATTTATATTTTAATGAGAGCTTTTGCTTCAGTTCTGAGGCGAATCTCTACACAGCCGCAACAGAAAGATTCAGTGGCCTTTGTTTACCTCCCACAGAGCTCACCAGAAACTGACAGCAACGCTTAATTAGACTTAAAATACGTCTTGGTGCCTCCATACAGTGATGCTTCTGAGAACTGCTGTATGCAGGGTGTGATTAGAACAGGATTCCACAGCGTTTTACTAATGAGTGTGTTATACAGCGCATGTGATAAACAGCATTGAAATTTCCTGATTTCAAGATTTCCGGCACAGGGTCCTGCACAAGTCAGTCACGCCTACCACCCATGTAATAATGTCTTGATCCACCATTCATTGTTTTCTATGTGCAACCAGCACAACTGAAATAGCAATAATACTGAATTACTGTAAATAACCGTTTGCAGCCAGTGTTGTTATGGTTAATGAATTATTTTGCACTGTATCTGTGCAGTCCTGGCAATGCATATTTACTGAGGGAGTTGTTTGGCCTCAGTTACCATATGCTTTACATTCTCTTATTAATGATGCATATTATTAAATCTCAGTCAAGAACATGGCATTGTTTAATATGCCCTGCTTGAAAGATGTGTGGGAAAAGAAACACATGGACAAGCTTCATAAAACAGCATAATGCACCAGATTTTAACAGAGAGGAGCAGAGAAAAAACAGATGGAGAGAAAAATACTGTTCACCAGCTTCCAGGAAGCTACTGCTACTGATTTTTGATCATTACAGGTAGAAAACTCACCTTCTCTCTGTTTGCCAATCAACCTGTTCTCTTCGTCTCTCCGATTGTGTCACAATCTTTTGTATCTTGTGCAGTCTGTGCCTTCATTTCACAGAGCCTTATAGGAAGTCGTCTCATTTTTGTCCTGGTGGTTAAAGAGCCATAAAATGATACATCTGAGTGTCTGCACCCATCTTTTATCTCCCACTAACAACCTGTTCTCTTTACTCTTAGCCCTTGTTCTTGTGAGGCTACAGTCTGGGCCATCCTAGACGTTAAAGTCATATAAATACTGAGATTTTGGCATTCATATCGACTGAGTTCCAATCACATTGCTGAATTCAAAGATGAATAGGCTTGTATTTTTAGAGGTACATTAGACTTATGGTAACTGTACTGTGACATGCCTGACGTGACCCAAAGCAGTTAACAGAATGGACTTTTTAAACTCAGCAAGCTATTTTTTGTGCCGCTATAGAATTCACAGTGTATAAGATGAAATAAAACAACCTTTAATGTGGAAAAAAAATTCTTTCTTTCATTGTATAACTTTCACACCAAGTTTCGTTCTTAAAATATTGTTCAAACTATTATAATACATCAGTTCCATTTGGTGGTAGGGCTGTTTCAGAGGTCCATACAAAACACACTGTGGAACTCACATCAGCACTGGAGCTATGCGCATGCTGGCTTTCAAATGGAACTGTCACTATGACGCTTGTGGATGTATTACCATAATTTGTCTGCCATTCTCTCTGGTTCTGCCCCCCAGCGACACTCTAACAAAACATGACTTTCTAAACACTCGTATTCAAAAAACTTCAGTTTATCTGCTTTGAAGAGCAACACAATAGTGTTAGTCCTTATAAAGCTTAAATAGTCAAAACAATGTCCGCTCTAAAGCGAACAATTACAACTCTCCCAAGACACCTCACATTAGCCTTTGATAGAGCCCTGTCTGGGGTTATATCAATGTACTGGTCAGAAGATTAAGGTGAACTGCCTGTCAAAATTAATCTTGAATCTCAGTCCCATAAGACAGCGGCGAGCCACTTTCATCGCTGCTTTATGCAGACTGTTTGATCTCAACCTCCAGGCTCAAATTAAAGGGCTACGAGGACCAGCAGTAGCCTGTCATTAGCCACTGCACTTTTATCTGCATAGCCGGCATCAAAGCCACGGTTCAGACAAAACCATTCATAAATCATGACAGAAACGCCATCTGATTATCATTTTACTGCGCAAGATTATTCAAAGGTCCTTATGTTTATTAGCATGTTTAGCAACTTTTATTGATTTGCCCATTATTCTGAATAGGAAAAAAAAAATGCCATGCTTTTCATTTTAAACCCCCCATCCTGGCACTGTCACACACACTATGGTAAATTAAAGATGAAGGATGAATGAATTAAGGATGAAGTTGAGAAATAAAAGATGAGATGAGGACGAGAACAAAGGCCAAACGAATTAACATTATGATAGTTTCTGACTGAACTGTCTGTATTTACCAGAAGCATCATTCCCTATTCAATCTAAGTGCCCTCTCAGCGTGTGATCTCCCTAATTCTTTAGTCAAATGGACTTTGAATGCAACTTCTGTCTTTGATAATTAAATAATTGTACAATTATTGTACTTAAAGAGTAGGCAATTTTAATATAGGCTAGCAAAAACAACTTAGCTTTGAAAGCATAGGATCCAACCCTCCCTTCTGTATCTCCAAAACCACACCTTCTCCAAAACATGAACGTATACATAGTTTGACAGGCATGTACTCGAACCGAATGCAATGATTGGACAAACATTTTGTTTTGTGTGTGTTCCACAAAAGATATATATTTAGACCACTTAGTGACTGCTATCAGAATGTGAAGAAACTTTCAACCAGCATAACAAAAAATATTTCAGGAAAAACTTAAATTACAGGAAATTACACATGTATTTTTCAGCAGATTATTTGCTACAAACGGAAACTTCTGCCATCATTTATTTGTCTTCAAGTCAAAATAATTTTGACTTTTCCTGTGGAACACAACCGGAATTGTTGTCTATTACAGACTGTCTGTGAATTGAGGTCATGCAAAGGTATGAGGGACCGTATAAGCTGTAATTCATTTTTCATTCACATACACATATTTTTACTCTTACACACATACATTCTCCTTTCTATTACATATATTTTTACTCTCTCATACATATGCATTTTTTTCACAATTTGATCTCACATATAAGACATATTTCATGGGGAACAAATTCTTTTATTTTTATTGAAGTTGACTTTATTGTAAAATAGCTGCATATTTCTCTAAAAAGTCACAGTAAATTAGCTGTATATAAAGTATATATATATAGTCGTGGACATCCATAAAGACTATCCATTTGCGTTTTTTTATTTATTAAAACTGATTACTGATATTTACTGATATCAACTGATATTTACATCTATGTCATATTATTTATTTCCCAGATCCAACCACCCCATGCCTCCTCCATCCCCCATTTACAAAGAGTAAGACACACACAAAAATACACACTCTTTAGAATGTATACAAAGCTGGTACTGTTTGTTAGAACACTTAATCTGTCTCGTATTTCCAAAGTTTATCAGCAGTAACTGTGCACAGTACAACATTTTATTTGTAGTGCAGTGTAAACAGGGGGCCTGAAATTAGGGGGGGAGAGAGCTGCGCTGATTTACTTTATCAGTGACTTGTTGGCTATTTGTGTCTCATCTCCCGCTGTCATGCTGGTCGGAAACTTAACACATGATCTTGATAATGCTTCTCAGCCAATCACAGTGTAATAAATGATCTGCCTTCTGTTCCCATTATACTCCTTCCATTTTCATTATACTCTGTCACACATACATTCCTCTCTTACTTACATTTATTTTTAATATTAAATGTATACACTGAATGCATTTTTGTGAATGTGTGTGGTAAACTATATAAATATGAGAGCATAATGTATGAATGTGTGCATTATTTATGAATATAAGAGTAAACATATATGTGTATAAAAATAAAATCTATGAGTGAGAGTGCCAGAATGAATAATGGCTTGATCAGCCCCTCATACAAAGGCTTTTTTATATTTCCTGAGTGCTCTTAACCCAGTGCTGGACATGAAAGTGTGTGACATTGTTCTGTGTGGAAGTATCCTTTTAAGGTTTACAAGTAGACAATATCTACCTCAGCGTTTATTAGTGCAGTTTGATCACTTTAACCCATAGTCTGTTTGTAGATCATTTACTCTAACTGCCATTCCAAAATGTTAAATGAAAAAACAACATTGCATATTAAAGGTTATTTGCAACAATGCAAACTTGTGAAGAGTCCTTGAGCTAAAACTTAATTTTCACTACATTTAAAAATTAAAAAATGCATAAAGAAAATTCCAACTATGCCAACAGGCAAATATCTAGGGTCCTTTAGGCAGTGTGATAGTCAGAGCATAGCTTTCACTCACAGCAGCCAGCATACCTCACTCAGCCTGTTGCTTAGTTACCAACAATCTGTAAATGTTTCCATCCTGCATTAACAGACGATGGGAATGTAATTGATTTTGATGTGAATTTCATCCTTGTCATTATTCATTGCATTACATATGCGCCGTGTTTGCTTATCATAAAATATACAACTGTTATTAAAACGTTCTGGCTGGTGTTAACAGGGTTTATTGTTAACAGAAAATCATTAAGGAAATGTAGAATAACTGATAATATATGGGCCATAGTGTTAATAGAATTGAGTCTGTTCTGAAGTATCAATATTTACATGGAATCGCAGTTAACTGCAGAGACTCAATACAGAATGAAAATGGAGAAAGTGAATGAGCTGCATAAGTAAACATTTAAAACTTAACATGTTGATAATTACTTTTGAAAGATGGGAGACAGAGGGAGATTCAGACAGCTGGAGCTAAGCTGAAACTCTCTTGAACATTAAGCATTTATTTCAATAATTGTTTTTTCCTTTTTTAGAAATGATAAAAACAATGCTTGGGGCTAGAGCGGTACAGTTCTATTTGTTGAAAAGAAAAATGGCTGGTTTTGAATGCTTTTTGGTCCACAGGAGTAATAAGCTATAAACAGGAACACTGAAGATTTTAGGTGCCGCTGGCAAGGTAAGTTACTTCATTGGTTTAAATATTACATCATATTTAAAGAAATATTTTAAACAGTCACTTTATTTAGTAAATCAATGGGTCTTTTATTAGGGTTTTGATATGTTTTAGATATGGGCCCTATTACGTACAACAATGATAAGAATTACTTACTATAATAATTCAGATACTAATTAAGGTGGTACAGCAAACAAGCAGAAATCACATTTGCCAAATAACTGAAAGAAAATCATGTTGACCAAGTCACTAAAAATCTCTCCTTCAGTCACTTTCTGCTTTAGCCTTTTACAATAAGGGACGATATTGAATATACTTATACAATTACCTTTATTGCTTCTGTTTTGTTTGTTTATGCATTAAAATCTAAAAAACTGACAGATGTTTCAGGACTTAAACTTGAGGTACTCTAGGGTTCCGCAATAGATCATGTTTGCATAATGAATTAAGGAATTAAAGCTGGGAGCTGCCATTTGCTTTGCTCTTGAGCTCTGGTCTGTTTGCTTGCGGATGACATTCATCTCAGCCAAAGTCAGATGTTTGTGCATGAAACTAACACAAGCAACAGGCTCTTAGTAAAGAAAATGAGTGAAACTGAATTTATAAGGGATGTTCTCCTGGTGCTTAGCATTTCTCATCACACTGTGAGAGAGGAAAGCAAGGGTAATGACTGTTCTGCAGTGTAATTAACAACAGCCCATCTCTTCCTTAATTTCTTATTGACCCAAGGATCCGTGCTTGATCCGTCTGACATTGGATTTGAATGAATAAATGTTTCCTAATGTATAAAAATGGCTCTGGCAGAAGCTTCTGAAGGATCTGAAACATTCTTACTATACATTTGAAATTTATAATGATCGTAAGGAAATTAAAACCTTTTTTATTTGTATGTGTGCTATATTTTATTGTTGTTTTAAAGATCTTTCTAGAGAGAACTATTGTTTATTCTGTGTTAATGTATTTGTATGTGTAGTGTAATGTAAAATGTATTTATGATGAAATTAGACAGCCTTTAGAGCTGTGGTTTTCAAGTGGTTTTTACACTGTCCGTGTAGTGCTCCAACACAAAAACTATAAAATTAAACATTTTGTTAAAATAACCATAGAGTAGAATATGAAACATTATCAACTTATAAAGGCATGACATTCAGTATGAAAAGGAAATTTAACAATCTTGTAAATGCACAAATTACCCTGAAGAATGGATAATTATCAGGCTAAAATATAGAACAATCACTGGGCAAAATATTAATAATAGATTATTTATACTCATATTTCTTAAAGTATGTAACTAATTAATTTTTCTACAATAAAGTTTCACTGAATACACAACTTTTGAAATCAACTACAAAAGTTGTTGGCAAACAATTTCTCCCTTTTAAAATGTGTCTATTGATTTTGCTCTCGTAACTTTGCATTATGGGGTCAGTTCCATTTTATGATTTGCTTTTAGCATTGTATTTTCCTTGCCATGACCCTTTACAAGGGTAAAAAAACCTTGAGCTGAATGTGCAATCAATAAGGTGTTGAGAAGGTTTGTGATGGTCTTCTAGATCAGGGGGTTTGTCCGGGTGTGCTTGGTTACTTGCTATGAGGCAGGCTATTAGGACTCAATAGGCAAGTGTTTACCTAAAGATGGTCTTGCTTTTTCAAATCACATGTCTTTTGTTCAGTCTCCTGGGAAAGGGTCTTCTCCACACTCGCCTATAATCTTGTATTTAAAGCCTGGTTTTACCAGTCCATCCATTTTTGCTCTCTTTCTGCCTTTCTTTCTCACTATCTATCTGTGTGATAGACCCTCCGTCACCACAGAAACTTGTACAATAGGTGTTGTTTTGAAAGCAGACACTAACTCACTTGGGACTTGTATTGCACTCAGCTCCATTTCTCACTTTCTGTGACAGTCTGGAGGATTAGATGGGGCTAAACTTCGTTCTCAGAACCGACGCATTACAAACTACAGGACTTAACAGCAATTACATCTTCAGTGTTTTTTGTCAATTTAAAGACACCCTACAAAGCCTAAACAAAAATCACATTAACAAGAGCATCAGTTGTGTGAATGTGATACAATGCCCAAACCTGTTTGACCTAAAATAATGTGTAACTTCATTTAATTTCACACAGCACATTCAATAGTAAAGCACCAATATGCCTGGCAAAGATAAACAGCCTAGTTCAGCCTGGTTCATATGAGCCATATTGTACTCTTAAAAATAAGGGTCCAGAAAGGTTCTTTGTTGGGCTGATTGGTTCCATAATTAACCTTGTGTTGTACAAAAGGTTCTTTGGAGTGGATAAAGGTTCAACAGACTATAAATGGTAATTAAGAAGTGGTCCTTTAAAGAGCCTTTGACGAGCCTTTTGAGATAGATTCTCTGGGGAACCAAAAATAGTTATTCTATTTCATCACTACGAAGGATGCTGTATACAGCTTTATTTTTAAGGTGTACTTGCTGAATAATTTATAATAGCTATATTAATAAACAGAATATGTTTATTCTGATTAATAATTTTACCACTAAGCAGTGGTCTATAGCACAACACATGAATGCCTAAACACCCATATTTACCTAATTACCCATAATAAAATCATTATAACTGTGGGTCTTCATGGCTGATTGGTTTACAGACCAAATTCAATGTTTAAGGATCTTCAAGGCACTTGACTGGTCTCTAAATGTAGTGTTTTAAAGTTCAAATCATTCTGGTGTTCGGTTTGCTCAAGAAAAAAGAGAAACTAATTATTTTGTTGACAATTTTTTTTGCTTGGATTAAATTCAGTTTATATATCATATTAAATATGACCAGTGTCCATTGTCTCAAAGGTACATTTTTATTTTTATCACAGAATTTAGCTAAGATTTGCACTATATATATATTGCCCTGTTAGGAATAATGTAGTTAACCATAGTTCTTTTTTAAATAATTAGGGTTAGTGTAGTCAACATTCACAAATGTTGACTTTACTCTCAGAGATTCCTGCAGATGTTTAGCTAAGCAGAGTGATTTAGTTCACATTAAATAAGTAAAGACATCTCTGTCACACAAAAGGGGCTTTTAGTCTTATATTTTTTTTGACAGGCACATAAAAACATTTAACACGTCAAATAAATACTCAATCCAGTGACCAGATGGTGTCCGTCATGCTGGTCAAGTAAACATTCACATTTTAATGGAATCAAGTCAATATATCTGATTGCATAAAAGTAACAGTATGACAGCAGCACTATTTAAAAGCTTAATAGCACACATATGTTTCTCTAACATTTGAAAGAAAAAACAATAAGACAAAAACTTAATTTGACATGCTATAATTCATCAGCACTTTGAAATACAGACATACACTTAATCTAAAACTATTTTTAACAATATGTATCAATTATTTTCAAATGATTATCCATCCACTTATACGACTGTTGAATTTTTGATTTTGTATTCTACAGAACCAATTAAAAATAACCTGAAAACAAAACTATATTGAATAAAAACTGAAACACGCAAAATATATAAATCAAGATGTAAGTTATACTTTTATTTTGCACATATGTTCATTTGATTCTGAAATATTAATGTTAACAAAATGTTAATAAACATATTCTTAACATTTTAATATGGACATTTTATTTAAAACACACCACGCACAGTAGAAATGAACGGTATTAAATTACAGCTCTTTGCCCTACTTACCAGAGCTTTGCCTCAGGAAGCTGATGTGTGCTACCGTGGTAAAGTAACAGCTAAAGGACATTAACATAGATGAGGGGTCTGAGGGGACCCAGCACATGCTCTGCTAGTGTCACACAGGTGGGCTGCATACAGGTGGGCTAGTGTCACACAGGTGCAATACTTATAGGAGGAATTGCTGGATAGGTGAACATCTACAGTCAGGACCTGCCAGGCGTCTCCTGAGCGGAGACTTGGCTGTCCTGCCTGTGCTCATGCGCCATACTGGACCTTCCAGCTGCCTGCTGTCAGCAGCCACAGCACCAACATGGTACCTTCAGGTAAATCTCATGTTTTTGACCAATCTAACACAGAGCTTCTTTACTGGTGGTTTGTGACCCAAAAATAAGTCTCTTCTGAAAGGGACAGCAGAAAAACCAATGCTAAATATAAATAAATACATGCAAATAATCATATAATTGTGCACAGTTAGGACTGCAATGTAAATAGGCTTGGGAAATGCTAATGTTTGGTTCTGATGCCAAAGGCTGTGTGTCATATCAAATGACTGCATTTTGGCACAAGTGCCGTATATGGTAATTTGGCTAATATTGTAATATTCCAGTGGTTGTTTCATGTCTTCTGCTAGTAAATGACACTTCTGCATGTTTATACATGTACAAAAGTCTCTATTGTCTTATTAAGCCTGTTAATGGTAATACTGATAATTTGCATATTGCTGGGCCCGTGCTGTTATAGTATATATAATTTGAATATTTGATTGTTAGTTTACTTTTAGTATGGCATTGTGTTGCTATGTGATGGCCAATGATGGGCAATCCTGAGGTAAAATCAGATCCGAAAGAACCTGATCCGACAGGTAGGCAATGGGTACAATAGCATTTTCACATTAATAAAAACATGGGTTTAATACTAATATCATATATTTTGTCTTTGTTTATGGTGGTATACTGTTATTTTCTGTCTCTTGTCTTGTACATATAAAACACATATTAAAATTACCTTCTATGCCGCATGGCTGGACTTATAGATAACCTCAACAGTGAGATGACAGAACACGGGAATACTTGCCATAGACGTTTTCTGAGCTGCAGAGGGGTAAGGTGGAGAAATAGAGAGAGTCTGGGCTTTGAGTGGATGTCCTTTTGACCTAGTCAACGTGACCCCGTATTCTTCAATATTATCTTCAGTCTGCACTTCTGTCATCACTCACAATCCTTTTGATTTTCATTCAGAAGAAATGACCTTTCAAGAGATCACATCTCCTGTTCCCAGAGGAATTGTCTGGAGAAAGATCACCAAGTCCAAAGTGAAATGCACTGAGCAATGTTATTTTTACATCAGATGTCTTAATAAAGCCACTCATATTACTGCAATTAATTAAGCAAGTGATACATTCTGAACACTGATAGCACTCATCTCTTTAACTCAACTTAATCATAACATGACAGGTAAGTTTCAGGTTGATGGATTGGGGTAAAGCCACTCACAACCCCAGGGAGCAGTGAGGAGATTGGCAAGACAAACAGTAATTTATTGAAATAAGTCAAAATTATGTAGACATGATTAATCAGCTCAGTTTGCTCAGCTGTTACCTCTCCACAGATAATTACCAAAGCAGACATATTATTACTTTGACATGTGTGAATGGCTGTATTACCGCATACTGATTTAGTCTTAGTTTTGTCTCACACATGAGAAAGCATTAGCAAAACTCCTGTCAGAACCTTACAAGATCGAGTCACATCCCTGCCCATTGTTTGCCACAGCAAATCACAGCTCTTGTGCATAATTACTGAACTGTGCAATTGAACTCTGGTTCTGAGCCAGCAGACGCAAAACTCCGTTCGTTCAGAATGAAATGTTTTGGCATTTCTATTCATACACATATGCCCTCTGTCAACTCCACCTGCAGTAAGTGAGTCTTTGCGAGTCTTTGCAATGTCAAAGTCTGCCGCTATTTGAAAGTTTGAAGAACTGTTTAATGTAATGGACTTGTTATTGTATCAGAACACTTAACTGTTGGCATTTAGGATACCGGTGGAATAAACCAATGATTTTATAAGCGATCTGAAAGGTTGACTGCGTCATTGCTGGATTTGCATGCTGTTGGCAACCATTCAAGAGTATCATTGACATAAGCATTAGTAAAGGCTGTTCTACTACTTATTTAGACTTGCAAAATGGTTATTTTGATTTCATTACCTCCCAGTTTGACTTTGATCTCAAGGAAATTGTGCATCTCTGACAGTCTGAGGTCACTGTGCATATTAAGAACTATTCTCTGTACTTACAAAATTTCTTTTCTTCATTAATTTTTTTTCTAATTTAAAAAAAAAAAATTAAAAACATTTATATTAAAGATATGATTTTATATCATAGATATGATTCATCATTAGTGCAAAGGTTAAGTATTTGTGTAAATGTCACCTGAGTTAAAGATAAGACTGATGTTCTGATGTCTGCTAGTCAAAGGTTCTTTTTATCTGTCTGTCTGTTCATCTGTCTGTCTATCAATCAGTCTATCAAAGTCTGTCTATCTATATATCTTGGATATATCACTGATTTTAATCTATTATCTGGTTTAGTCTCCTCAGGTCTCCCACTGGTACAGCCATTTAAATGTTCTCAAATGCACATGTCCACGACTGCTTTGGGCAATGTATCAGCCAGCCTGAACTATCCAATGCAGCCTATGTCACTATAGCAACCAGCAGACCACCTATGGCATGATGGCATCAAATAATGCATAATGTGTGTGTGTGGTTGTGATGTGCAATGACGCTATAGTGTCTTCGATTCCAGGGCAGGAAAATCATCTAGCCAGCATCTGTCAGACTCACATCCTTTACACCTGCAGTGTGTCTCACGCCAACATGGTTAACAGATCCAAGTCATTACAAAATACAACCTATGCTCATATAAAGCCTGAGCAGAACCAGATGAAACACATGTTAGTGGTGTAGCTTTTTAATATTTATCTCACTCCTGCCAAGTCCTTGCAAAACCTTGCAAAGATTTACCAAGATAAAGTCAGTCCATTTGTTGACTACATAAACATTCCTACTTAAAAAAAAAA
>JAZGTK010016316.1:0-12795 GCA_036877625.1 Ambastaia sidthimunki
TCTTCTGCTGAAGAATGAAGAAAAGAGGCTTATGAAGCTGCAGCTTCTCAGTCATGCATCAGAGATTCTGAATCTTCTGCTCGTCCGTCAGTCTGACAGACATTTATTGTTTTTTTTTAATAATGTTACATTTTCATGTCCACCTGTGTCTTCAGATTAATTGACAGAATGTCAGAAACACAAACATTTATCAGAAATGTTACCTGTCTTCAGCCGAGCACAGATGGGCTGTAAATGTCACAAGTTTCATAATGTTTTACATTTACATTTATTCATTTGGCAGACGCTTTTATCCAAAGCAACTTACTTTGAAAATAATTGACTATTTAAAGTATTTTACAACTTATTTAAACAATCGCTTATTTGTGAGTAATATAATGTATTAGGCTATAAAACAGTCAGTTTAATTATGAAATAATATAAAATGACCTGTTGACATTGAGTGATATCAAGGTTTATTTATATGCATCTACACATCCGTGCATGTGTTAATTAGGGATTTGTCATTTAAAGTGTGTGTGTGTGACGACGCATAAATATCAGACTGAAGAGTGAAATGTCAAATAAGAATTAAACTGTCTACAAACTTGTTTCCCTGAGTGAACAACATAGAATTTATAGATAAGACAAGGATTTCTTCATTCAGTCACAAGTGAATATACATACAATATAACATATATAACATATAACATTCTGTCAGTTGTCCAGCGATCTTCAGTAATTGATCTTTTATATACACATATTAGTACTTATTAGTTCACGTTCTCAGTGGAGTTAGTGTCAGACACTTTTATCCAAAGCAAATTAGAGTGCGTTCAATGTTTACAATTTTTATCACTACATGTTTTCCCTGGGAATCGAACCCACAACCTTTGCACTGCAACAATATGCTAACTGAGCAACAAGAACACTTACACTCACATGAAACTGTAATTTAATACACTCAGAGACTTTCTGATCCGTGTATAAAATTAATGAATATGTCAAATAACTCAGTAGGTTTGATGTGGACTCTGGGCTCCATTTTGAACGGAAATTACAGCGTCTCTCTCATCTTTGAAGACATCAGGAGCTGTCAGTTACTCTCTTTGTTATCCGCTTCTCACTGTTACTTCTAAAACTATTTATAATCCAGCTGTATTCCAAAACATCAAAATCTGTATGCAGAAAAATCTATATATTCATTGTACAGAATAACAATGTAGAATACTAAACATTTTACCATATACACAGTATACAAATAAACAGGTTACAACGTGCATTATTTGAATATATACAATGTACAAAATAAACAGGTTACAGTGTGCATTGATTTAATATATACAGTATACAGTGGTTTGAGTGATGATGTGTGTGATGGGAGAGAAATATAGAGATGACAGTAAACAGTGATATATCACCATGAGTTCTGACAGTGCTGAGAGTTCAACAGCCTGATGACCTACAGAATTCACAGCTGTGATGATGTGATAACATGTGATGATATGATCATGTGACTGTGTGCAGGAAAATTATTCAGCTTATGATCAGTTGTTAACAGAAATTTCATTTAAACTGTTTGATGATTTTGATGAGGTTAATGATCCATCTTTCCAGAAACTGAGTTTCTCTCACTAGGGTGCAGTACAGGTGACTTTTGGATGTTATTGCATACAGTATCAAATATAAATGTGAGCACACTGGGAGTTCCAAGGTCAACGAGGGCTTCCAACCTGTTTCCATAGAAACACACAAAGATTCAGAGGTCAGTGTTACCACCAATAGAGTGACATTCCAACATGCTTTCAAAAAGATCAATAAACTTCCACCCACGGTGTGGAAAGGTGTGTGAGCATTTGTGTGTGTTAGACACTTACAATGCAGTAATTCACCATTCAAAGTTAAAGACTTTTACTTGCTTTTTAACATGTGACATTGACGATCTTTAGTAGCTTTTTAAAAACTGCATTATACAGTGATTTGAAGTAAAATTAATTAACATACTTTAACATTAAATAGTTTAACATTAGCTGTGGGCTTCTTTCTTTATATACTATCTTTATATTTTCCAAGTTGTACAGAAATATCTCCATAATATAATCTTTATTTGTACCTGCTGTATAAGCTTTTATTAACCCGAAATTCTTTTATGCTCAGATGCACAAATTCATGAATCAGTAAGAATATATGTGGGCAAACTGCCCTTGACATCTAAAAGAAGTCATACGTTTTTATCATTTTGTGATCTTTGTGCAGATCTTCTAAATGTGGAGACCAGCGAGATGTTTAAGATGATAAACACCATCAGACCAGCAGATGGAGCCAGAAACCATCATTTAACACCATCAGGTCAAAGAATCACTTCTCCAAATTAAAAGTTACATTCTGTAATGCAGAAAGTTTGCAAGAGTGATTAAAATCATAAGAACTGTATAAAAACTTGCTTTAATAAATTATGAGAAGCTCTTGCACATATTTAAGGGATGAATGGACCAAGTAATAAAGTTAAAGCTGCAATCCGTAACTTTTTGTTTTTACAGAGCAAAAGTCACTTATTGTGCAAGTGCATAAACACAAGATCGATGCAGTTTACTTATCTTTCCCCCCATTCCTAACGGTACGTTTATAATAATGATTTATTAAACGGCTGACAGTTCATCAAAGTTTATTAGCATGTGTTTGGTGTACAAATGCGTTACAATCTTCATATAACAATTCTCCAAACATCAGATAAAATATAATAAAAAATATTTTAAAATGCTATCAAAAGTTTTTGTGCAATGACATTCAATGCCTTTTTAGAAACTAGCAAAACATTGTTGCTCATGTTACAAATATCTTAAAATATGTTCTTCAGACGCATTTTAATTACTGGCGTATCATGATGTCGACTGAATGCGGCTCAGATGCGCAGATTTAATTTCCACAAAGCTGATATCAAAGTGTAATAAAAACGTATCTTATCTGTTGGGAAGGCTGGCAACAGATTGTGATGTTAAAGGTACATTATATTAGATGAAGTCTGATCTGCAAACCAATTAAATGTCCATGTGTGTCTTCTAACAACTGAACTCATGTCAGTCTAAACGTTATGACACTTTCATTAAATGAATGTCATTATCAGAAAGCGGCTGCTGGGTCGTGTCAGACGTGCTGGGCGGATCTTCAGCTCTCTCTCTGGTAAAATAGCTGATGTGCTGGAACTTGATGACCTCATTTCCCCAACTGGTCCAATCAGATTGAAGACTGCGAGCAAACAGCTCTAAACACTGAGGTTTGGGCCTGATGTAAGGCTTTAGCACAACTGAAACAACACATGGAGAATTATCTCAAAAACTATTTTAAAAGTATATAATAAAATGCGACTATTTCGAAAGGCTAAAACAGCTAAATTAGCTTCATTGCTGACTAAAATAATTTGTAATTGATTGGGTGGAGATAAATGGTCTCTGTATGGAGGGGAGGAGTTAAGAATAAGAGGGCTTGATGACATCAGCCGAAAAGGGAAGTTGTTTCAGTGGTGGTAAAAAATTGAAACGTTCATGAAAAATTACAGAAATACATGTTTTAGGCAGAAAATATGAAGCACCTGAGAAATCAATTCTGATTTTACGTTAACATAAAAAATATATATATACTTTGTTTGAAAAGTACTTATATTGAGATCTTATATTTCAAAGTAACTGTAATTTCCAGCTGGCCAGTAACTCCATTTACTCAACATCACCAGTTTTCACTTGGTAAGTGTTAATGTTGGACTTTGTGTTGCAGGAACACACAGTGATCAGTGAAGCTGGTGAGATGTTGAGGGTGTGTGTACCTGACAGTGAGGGCTTGTGTGAGTGCAGCAGTGATGGGACGCTCATCACAAGCTGATGGTTTGGAATCTCAGATCTGAAACACACACACACAGTCCTGCAGGTGACAGTATAAACACAGACATATGAACAGAGAGACACACGGACACACATTTTACCTGATGGTGTGGTCAGCGCTACATCCATATCTGCCGAGCACCAACACTTCATAAGGTTTCTTGTGTTGGGAGTCCAAAGGAAACACAAAGTCACCCGCCCGGGTCACCTACGAATCCAGCCAATCAGCTGTCATCTCCTGCTGGACGCTGTTGCTTTCAAAAATAATCTGTGTGTGTGTGTGTGTGTGTGTACCTTGACCCAAAGCCAATCTGCAAGCACTTCCACTCCCCAGTGAGGGTAGAGCTCTTCTCTGACAAAACGCAGGTGCTGCGCCCGGTTAGTTACCCAGGTAACCACCACACATCCTGGAGCAGCCAACACTGGCACAGGAAGCTTCTTAAGCTGAGAAGACGGTAAGGAACTGTATCTGTGAATTACAGTATAAAGCGACTTGAGCCCATGAGCTTAAGTCATATAACGCTTCTCAAAAACGACTTGATATTGTAACCTGTTGCTTCTTTTAACAGATTTGTTCTCCCACGGTGGATCAAGGATTATAAGGTCATATTTGTCTCCACCTGTGGAAAAATCGAAGTAATAACAACACTAACTCAGCAGATTAATATAAGCAAAAAAATAATCAATAATAAACATTACAATTGTTCAATTTAGGGCTGTTTAATGAAAAAGGAACTTGAGGCTAACTGGTTAAGTCAAGGAGCGGTCGATATGGAAAACACCAATGAAAATAATACAGATTAGTGACTCACTGTTAACTAGTGGATTTATCCGTGTGATGTCAGACAACAGGAAGCGGCTGCGGGGGGGCAGCAGATACCTCTCGCGCATTAATGTGACCTCACAGGTGATGTCATATGGATTCTCAGTGATGTAACTGAACAGGTCAAGCGGTGCGTGTAGATGGTCTCTGTTCAGCATCTGCACAGGGGTCCGTTCAGACTCATCCGTTAACGGCAGCTGTCTGGCCATGTCACACAGTGCCGCCAGGTCACACTCCTGCACTGAGACGAGTTCAGAGGTCACCGCAGACAGAGCTTCTGTGAAATGACCACACTGACGACCAGCATCCACAAGAGCCCGAGAGCCCTGCAGGACCACTGACTGGATCTGTATACAGAACAAGGAGGGTCAAAAAAATCCCATTTCTTTCCCAATTTGAAATCAATTATAAAAGACTCAGATGGGAATCTTCCAATATAACACAACACAAATATGAGCTGTATGTTTGAAATGAGATACTAGCATACTGCCCTATAACTTAAAGTATATAAACACACATTTTGCAACAATGAACATTTAAGATGTCACATTACCTCTTTGCATTAAAAATTAAAAGTTATTTTGCATAAAATATTATTGTATTTGTAGGTCATCTGGGTATTCCATGCATACCTTTAAATAACTTATACAGCTCCCTATTAAGCTTTCTTAAAATTAAATACATTATTTCTAAGCTGATCAAAAAAAAACACACACACACAATATCTGCTACATATCTGCTAAAAATTTAACAAAATTAATATAAAATAAACATCCCTCAGTGAATCTGTTAAAGTTTATAAATCTGAGAGCAATAAATTTGATCCTAATATAAGTTTGCCTCTAAACTGTGATATAATGTCAAAGCAGAATAAACCTCATAGTTATTAACAGATAAAGATAATATATAAAGTTATTTTCACCTTCTCATGATATGCCTGAGCATCAGTCTCTCCTGTGTTGAGTTCTCGCCGCTTTCTCTTCCGTCTCTGCAGATGAAAACATTATTGCTTGGTTATGCAAACGTTTTTAAAACGTTCCACTAACAACTTAGAAACAACGTTTTGATGCATGCCATTAAAAACTTCTGCTAACGTTACTGCAAGAACGTTTTGATTACTCTGACAACATCTTAGATAACGTTAGCCAACGTTCTGATAACGTTCCCTGGCGGTGCTGCACTATTGTACGTTTCCTACCTTTCGTGTTTTGAGATCATTTCCGGCGCTTTGCGTCTCTGATCGACCGGCATCTGTGTTTTGTTGAGCTTGTATGTGAGGCTTCAATACATCAAAATATCGCCTCCTAAACGTGCATTTAAAGCTTTCGGTCTGTGTAACCCCCCCGCATGCGCGCACACAGCGCTGTACCCCCTCATCTATGAGACAGCACGAGTCCAGCACACACCCCCAGCTGTTCGCGACCACAACAGACATTTACACAACATTCAATTAACATTAATGCACATAAAGATCGCAGAGTGACTTAATGCGACTTATTGCATCCGCCTCGATACAAGCGCCCGCGCGCCACCATGTACTCAGTGACGTCACTACGATCCATCGCGTCTGCATAGCAATACTTGCAGACTACATAGTGCACATACTACATATACTACACTTGCTACATATACTACACTTGCTACATATACTACACTTACTACATATACTGCACTTGCTACATATACTACACTTGCTACATATACTGCACTTGCTACATATACTACACTTACTACATATACTGCACTTGCTACATATACTACACTTACTACATATACTACACTTACTACATATAGTGCACTTACTACATATACTACACTTACTACATATAGTGCACTTACTACATATACTGCACTTACTACATATACTGCACTTACTACATATACTGCACTTACTACATATACTGCACTTACTACATATACCACACTTACTACATATACTACACTTACTACATATACTACACTTACTACATATACTACACTTACTACATATACTGCACTTACTACATATACTGCACTTACTACATATACCACACTTACTACATATACTACACTTACTACATATACTACACTGTCAGCACATCGTGTTCATGTATGACTTCGGAGAGCGCAATGAAGGGAGGGTGGGATGTTATGGTTTCAATATTAGGTTGCTATTGCTAACCTCCACGAAACTGTCTACCCCATTTTTAACCATGACATTTGTGTATTTGTCGTTTATAAAACGCAATTTATCCGCCAAATCATGTTTACTGCAGCACTATAATAAACTATCCTTAATTTTGTAAGGCCACACGGAATAGTTTCATGCTACTAATGGGCACTGAGGGTAGTATGGTAGTATGGTAACATGTTATTCTCAACACGCCCCGCAGAGAGTCTTATTTTCAGTGCTGGTGGGTTTTGTCAACACTAGACAAATCGCTTGGCACGCGCGTCGTGACGCGGCGCTGAGACGCAGGTCGGGAGACGCTTCCTGGTGGCGCCAAGTCTTAAAATCCGCATCAAACGCGCGCGGGATCGCGGGCGTCTCGAACCCGCAGCCGTGCATGAAGATGCCCGCGGGGGCGCGCTGAGCTCGCGTTGCGGAAGAGTTGTGACTGCGTTTCGGAGCTCGCGGGCTGCCGCGTATCGAAACGAACATGGCGGAGGCCGGAGCGACGGGCGACCGGGAGAAAAACGCTTCGAGATCGGTGCGCGTGTACGACTGTCGGCCCGACGGCGGCGCGGCGGCGGCGGCGGCGCGTGAAATAGACATCGCGAACGCGGACTACAGCGCGTTTCTGCAGACGCTCAGACGGGTGAGATCACAGACACGCGGGTTAAGCGATGCGTTTAACAGGTTGAGTTAACGTGTTAGTGTGATGTTGACCATAAACGAGCTTTGCATGTTATCGCAGGAGTTTTCACTTGCAAGGAACGAAAGTTTCGTGATCAGCACGACTGACCGGAGAGAAATCAATGAAGACATGTACAGTAAGAGCTCCGGTTGTTTACAGTAAAACTGCAAGCGTTTAAACAACACAATAACATTCAGATCCATTATAAAAATCTATGGTTAATGTATTTGGAAACCATTTACAGCAAGGTTGTGTTTGCACCAGTTAACTACCTTGGTTAACCTGAACTAACAATTGAAAATACTTATAAAGCATTCAGTAATCTTAATGCATGGTTATATTTACTGGTGCATTTTTTTAAATCAAAAGGTATATCTGGTAAAACAATAAACTAACACACAAGAGCAATAAATAATTGTATTGATCATAACAAACATTAATAAATGCTAATAAAATGTTAATAAAATAAATGCTGCCAAAAGATTGGTAGTTTATGTTAGCCAGTGCATTAACCAATGTGAATGGAATCTTATGGCCAGATGTTACTGTTTTTTCTAGTTGATACATTTTTAAACGTTTTTATTGCTTATAACTTAAAAAAATAAGCAATGCAACAAAATAATAATGCTGTTATGCTAATAAAAGCATCAAGATCTATCTGACTTGTTTGTTATGTTTATGCATTATTATAAAGCACGCAAGCTCTGGTGATCATTGCATTTTTTGCTGCAGCAGATGTGGCGTGACTGTAACCGTGTTGTCTGTGTGTGTTGCGATGTTGCAGAGGAGTTAGAGGATGGGAAAACATTGCACCTCTTGCAGTCTGTGGATCAGGAGCTGTCTGTGGCCACTCAGGAGCGAATCGAGTATCTGCCCCACTATCACACCCTGGTGCAGTGTGGCATGTACGAGTACTACGCTAGTGAGGGACAGAAAGCGCTGCGTAAGTTTGAACGTTCCCCTGCGCCATGCAGACGCTCACACATGCAGACGCTCACACATGCAGACGCTCACACATGCAGACGCTCACACATGCAGACGCTCACACATGCAGACGCTCATACATGCAGACGCTCATACATGCAGACGCTCATACATGCAGACGCTCATACATGCGCTGACGGTTTGATATGCAGCGTGTTTGTTTTTGTTGCAGCCTATGCGTTTGCCGAGCTCATTGATAACGCGCTGTCAGCTACAGCAAACAACACGGGCATCAGGACCATTGAAATCCGACTGGTGAGAGTTCAGCAGTGCCCTTACTCTGATTCAAACCCTGCAAACGAGTGTAGTGTGTACTTAGAAAGGCTTTTGAGGACATTGAGTGTGTACTGTATTGCTCTGGGCCCTTCATTTTTGAGTACAGAATGACTCTTGACCCTGTCCGCCATGTTGAATGAATAAACTTATGCTATAGAAACATAAAAGTAATTCACGTTATAGTCATCGTAGGGTTTCCAGTCTTTGTTTCTGGAGGTCCACAGACCTGCAGAGTTTAGCTTCAGCTCCTCCAGCACAACTGCCTGGATGTTTCTAAGAGTCTCAAAGACCCTGAACAGCTGGTTCAGGTGTGATTCATTAGGGTTGGAGCTAAACTCCCCAGACCTCTGTCGTGGAAAACACTCGTTGCATTGTTTGTGACAGGAAATACTCTGGCTTGGTCTTTGAACACGTGTTTTGTGTAGTTTAACAGATGCTTTCTCTTCTCTCTGTGTGTTTTAGCTGTTTGATGAGGCTCAGGGCGGACCGGCCATCGTGGTGATGGACAACGGATGTGGAATGACGTCTAAACAGCTCAACAACTGGGCTGTTTATCGTCTGTCCAAATTTATACGTGATAACCGCACATTTCAGAAGTAAAATCAGCTTGTTTTCTTACCTGTCTCTGTATTGTATGTTACTATTAAAAAGATCAAATGAGAACCTCGTGATAAGACTGTGTAATGCTGTAACCTGCTATAGGATATGAAATGTACGGATTGTATAAATGATGGTTTTAGTTTTAAATTTACTGTTCCTGTCGAGCTTTTCTGGGGTTAATAAAATCATCTATTTTTCTTTCTTTTGTTGTCACCATAGTGATCACACCGATTACGTTCGGCCCAAAGTGGTTCCGCGGAGTCTGAACAGTGACATCTCATATTTTGGAGTGGGTGGCAAACAGGCTGTGTTTTACATTGGCCAGTCTGTCAGGGTATGTTTGAATGCATCAGTGATCTGAATATATTTATACATGTTTATGTGTTCAAATGTACGTCCAATCGCTGCATTTGGTCCGAATGCAATGATAGGATGTCCTGCTTGCCTGGCAAACTATGTATGTGACTTGTGCTCATGTGTTTTGGAGGAGGCGTGGCTTTGGAGAGTGCTCTGAAGAGAGGGTGGGATTTTATGTTTTCAAAGCCAGATTGCTATGGCTAGCCTCTCTGAAATTGCTACCCTACTTTTAATACAACAGATCATTGTTTTTTATTAACGCGTGTCAGTTTCTCAATGATAAAATATTTTCTCCTATCTTAGTTTAAGGTTCAGGATTATTTGTAAGTAATCCACTACTTGTGTAAAAACTGTGGATGCGTCTCATTTGTCTTTCTGCATCCTTGCTTCCTTTTCTTGCATCCTAATTTTCTTCCTATAACATCATGAGAGTAAATCATTTCCTTTGATTATCATTGAATGTAATATTTGTGTTTCAGATGATCAGCAAACCGGTGGGTTCTCCAGACGTTCATGAGTTTGTCATGTCAAAAGAAGACTTTGAGCGTAAGGAGAAGAACAAAGAAGACATCTACTCAGGCTTCATCAGAAACAGAAAGGTCAGAGGAACTCATCTCACGTCAGTGTTTCTCCACCAGGGTACTGAGGTCCACAAAGATGCCTCAAAAAACTTCCAAAGGGGCCTCCAAAAGACTTACAATTATTTTAAGGCAACCTCTTAAATATCTTGTTGAAGTCCTGGTTCTGTGAAGCCCCGCCTTTTGAAATGCTTAATAGGCTCTAATTGGTTGGTGTTTCGTTGGGATGGCAAAAACACACCACTAAAGCGATAAATCTGCTCAACAAAGCCTCACTTATTTTTCATGTATTTCTGGGGATAGTGTTTATATAAACCCGTTTCAGTTCCTACGCGCCGTTCGTTGTGGTTCTTTAATAGCGATCTCTCCCAGTGCAGTGAACTTTGATCATTGTAACGTTGGAGAACTTTTCTTCACAGATCTTTTTGCTCAAACATCAGATGTTCATTGTGTTTTGTCTCTCTCAGCCCAGTGACTGCACACATGTCAAAGATGAGGAGCAGTTTCTCCAGTCCATCATTGTTGAAGAGGAAGGCAAGGAGAGTTTTACTGCAGTGGTCATAACTAGAGTCCAAAGTGAACACGTCTCCTACCTCAAACAGCACTTCAGCCAGTGGACCAGAGAGTTAGCGTACGTCTGCAATACTTCACACTTATCTGCTCATGTTTTTCGAATCTGTGTGACTTCTTTCCTGTAGAACATTAAGGCATTATTCACTGTGTGTTTTGTCGTTTGTGCTAAAACGTTTTTCACGGACTGTCACTTTAATAGTTCTGTCGCATTATAATTTTAATTACTGGCATAAAATCTACATTATTACCTAATTAATTGGCCGTTTAATGTTGTTTGTTCTGTTACAGACACACCTATCATTACTATATACATGGAGTCGATGGAAACGACAAGAGAAAACCTCACAGATCTGGCCCCGCCTCCAACATTGACATTCAGGTAAGTGTGTGTGTGTGCGCGTGTGTGTGTGCGTGTGAAACTGAAAGTGAAAGTAACAGTTTTTGTCAGATATGGTAACTCGTAATATGAGAAAAGACATCTTATCTTCAGAATTTATCAGGATGAAATGCTGCTTGTCTCTTGTATCAGATCAGTTTGTTTGAGCGCTCCACACGGATGCCGCGGGTCATAAATCTGAGAGACGTGGATAATGACATGCAGACTCTCTATGTGAACACCAGCGTCGCCACGTTTGAGTTTAAAGCCACCGGCACCGGAGACGCTTTAGTGGAGGGAATAATCCGCTTCCATCCTTTTCTCTTTGACAGGGAAACGTATCCTATTGATCCGTATTCCACGTCAGGTATTGAATCATACACATCACATCTTATTCTCCAATGTGTGTTTCCATCCACCTGTTTTTTGTTGTTTTTTTTTTTTTGCGAATTTTGGGCCGATGCATATAAAATGCTAGATGGAAGCACCAAGATCCCCATAAATTAAACAAAAAGCACATTAAAAATTTGTGCTAAATCGACTCAAAAACATTTTATAAGATGATATGTGCATAAACTGTGTTTGCATAATAACAACAAAGTCATGTGACTTTCTATTTTTCTCTTCATATTTGGTGCCAATTTATCAGGAAGTTACAAATTAGTTCTCTTGAACTCACTGGATAAAACGGCGCTTATTTTTTAAAGTTTTTTTAATGTGATAAACCCACTTTGTGTGCAAATTAACTTCGCAACTATGGAAACATAGCTAATGTCCAGATCACAGCTTTAGTGTTGTGGCTGGTTGCCAGGGTGTTTCTCTGAAGTTGCTAGGTGGTGCAGGATGATTTGCATACCAAAGTTTAATAGAGTTAATGATGTAAACAAACTTTTAACTCTGCGTTTGAACAATAGTAATAATGTCGCTTGCCTTGCAAACACTGTTAGTATTTCCAGTAATATAAGGTCTGACTCTGTGGATCTGTAGATGTTTTCATGTTTTGGTTTGTGGCTGTGTTTCAGCTCAGGCAGAAGATGAAGATGATTGTGAGGTGTTGAATCCTGAGGGTCGGGGGAAGAGGCCGATCTTTGAGTGCTTCTGGAACGGACGTCTCATCCCCTACACGACTGTCTCAGAGTAAATCCTTCACTGAGTGATTTCTCATTCTGACACTGAAGGGAGTTCACAACACATTAAACATAAAGACACCGAAAGGGAACGTTTAATGTTTTTAAACGTGTCTTTTAAACCGGAGTGTTTTAACAGGACACACAACTTGTTGAGAAAAGAAGCGACACAAGAGTCGACGTTAGATGTATTGACGTACGATTTTTAAAGTTTGTAGATGTGTAGATCATTTAGAGGGAAACAGTAAAATGGCTTTGTTTCACATAAATGTACTTTAAAAACATTTTGGAATTTTTAAATTTTTAGGGTAATTATTAGCAGTGTCAATAAAAAACAAATAGTAAGATCAAATAATTGAATTTAAAAAATGTGGTTCCTAACACTAGAAAAAGGTAATAGTCAGAATGGC
>JAZGTK010016317.1:0-12794 GCA_036877625.1 Ambastaia sidthimunki
AGAGAAAAAAGTGGATTTTATATCAGTAGGTTTATTCTTGCTTACTGTATATGAATACTGATTGATTGCTGCCTGTCTAAATAATATTCAGTAATGCCTGTTTTATTTGCTTGGTTTTCAGGGTCTGCACACAGTCTGTGGAGCTGGAGATTCTAAATCTCGTAATGGAATCGCCGTCCACATCTACACCTGTAACACTTCAATGATGGACAAGTCGGTTTGAATTAAACACAAATCAACACTAATTTAATCACCATCTTCTATTTAGTATTTTAATTCTGAATTTATTTTCAAAGGTGTTTCCAGAATGCAGATGGTGATTTTCTTATTGGTAAGATCATAGCCCCTGTATTCAGGCCTTCTTGGTTAATGTGCAATACCTTCTAATAAATACAGGCAAGCATAAGGCTGTTAATCTGTGTTTTAGTTCCCCAACAAGGTGAAATCCTGATTACTACAGAATTTGGAAAGATGATGGTCAAGCCCAATGAGATTTGTGTCGTTCAGGTGCTGATGATCCTATATCGCTCAAGTTTCTATAATACCTTTAGCATTTTAACCTTTTATTAGCATTTATTAGTCATATTTATCAACAATATAAACAATATTGAAATTAAAACTAAACGCAGCCTGTGCATTTCTTTAATTTCACTCTATATTTTGCAGCAAGGGATGCGGTTTAGTGTGGATGTGTTTGGAGAGACCAGGGGCTACATTCTGGAGGTCCTTGGGGCCCATTTTGAGCTTCCTGATCTGGGTCCTATTGGTGTGTATTGGGATATGTTGTGTTGCTAGCATGCCATGAATAATGTTGTTGTTTTTTGATGAAGCCTTCTTGGACTGTTGAGAAATGAACTCATCTGGTGATATTATAGGGGCTAATGGGCTTGCCAACCCCAGGGACTTTCAAACGCCTGTGGCTTGGTATGAGGACCGCAGTGTGGCAACCGGTTACACAATTGTCAACAAGTACCAGGGGAAGTTTTTTTCCTGTCAACAGGTACATGAAACCTGTCCTGTCAACTGGACCAAAATACAGTGCCTTCCATAAGTGTTGGGACAGTAAAGGAAAAATTGTATCTCTTTGCTTTTATGGTTAAAAGATAAATATGAGGTTAATGTACAGAAGTCACATTTTTGGACATTTTTCGCTGTTTTATGTCAGATTAAGCTTCCTCGTCTTTGTCTTGGCTTGTGGGTGTTTTTTACTGAACTCAAGACTCAGACTGCAGAAGCAATAGACAGAACTGACACATTCCTGCTTTTAATGTGTGAACAAATATTACAACAGGACACAGCTGATCACTTACAAACACAATTGTGAGCCAGTTGTCCCAATACTTACACTTACAATATAGATAGAGGGATGAAACTCTGCTGTTCTTCTAAACAGGTAAAACATTTGTGTTGAAACAGCCAAAAAAACAAACCGTGACATTCTGTACTTTGCCTCATATTCATGTTTTATGATGAATTCAACTGCATTAACCATACCCAATACTTCCTGCCCTATGTATTATTTAAATTATTTTTCATTCATTATTGTATTTCACTGTGTCCTGTTGAGTGAATAATTGGGCTGATTTGTTATAGATGTCAGAATAAAATAAGAGACTTAAATAGTGTGTGCATCACAAGCTTCGAGGAGGAAAATCAAGATAAAGCCTCTTGTTTCTGAAGACTTCTAGGTCTTGCCCTTTTCACACTGTCTGTACTCTGTCAGCTTGAAGAGGTTTATAGTCTATATCTTGAAGGAGAAGGTACAGGCTTATCCTGATGTTTTGTCCTCCAGCTGAGTGCTAAAATTGCTCAATTAACTTATTATTTGCTTGACTGGGAAAATATGTTTGTGTTTTGTGTCTACAAGTGTTTTTTCTCCATCTTAATCGAGTCTGGTAGAGTTATCCTGAGAACTATAATGTCTGTGAGATTACAAACCTTGGGGTCCCAGAAACCCCAGGGTGCATGGATTTCATCTTTGTATGAATGTAACTGTAAAAACAGTAATGTTTGAGTTGGAGCATTTGTGTGTGTAAAGTTGTGACTGATGTGTTACCTGGTGTGTGTTTGTGTTTGTGCATGTGGGTGGGGTTGAAACAACAGGAGGGAGTATAAGGGTCAGGACAGCAGGCAGTCTCTGCTGTAATGAATTATATTGATTTTGCAGCCAGCATTCAAAATCTCTTTGCTGAAGCATTATCAACCGAAGTCTCTATAAAATTGGAGTTTTAACAAGTAAAGGAACAGAACATCAAAATTAAAGTTTACATTTTCTGTTGAGGATATTGAATGGACATATTGTGTTCTGAGTTTGACTTATTACTATTGATTGTATACTTAAAAGTCTACAACAATTTACAGTGTTGTGCGTTTAAGTCCTAGAATACCCATAATTCTATTCTTTCTAAACTTGTTCCAATAGGACCATTCGCCATTTAATGTAGTAGCGTGGCATGGAAACTACGCGCCCTATAAATACAACCTGGAGAACTTCATGGTCATCAATTGCGTGTCGTTTGATCACGCAGTGAGTGTTTCTTTTGCTACGTTTGATATCAACATAAAAATATTTGAATGGACATGAATGAGAACATCTTAATCTTTTCAGGATCCTTCGATTTTTACCGTATTGACGGCAAAATCCACACGCCCTGGCGTGGCCATCGCAGACTTCGTCATTTTTCCCCCTCGCTGGGGTGTAGCCGAACATACCTTTCGGCCCCCTTATTATCACAGTAAGTGTATTTTGTTGCCCACTTGTTTCATGAAACCAAATCCAGTTACATTGTTAAAGAGCGCCCTCTGTCTGTGCTATAAGGGAACTGCATGAGTGAGTTCATGGGATTAATCAGGGGCCATTATGAAGCCAAGGAAGAAGGTTTTCAGCCTGGAGGAGCAAGTCTTCACAGCATAATGACCCCTCATGGCCCTGACGTTGAGTGTTTCGAGAAGAACAGCACAGCTGTTCTAAAGCCAGAGAGGGTTGCTGAGGGCACCATGGTAAAGTTTTATTGAGTATCTCTAATGCATCATGACACATCACATAACACAAGAATGTACCCTAACCTACGGCATCTCTCACAGGCATTCATGTTTGAGTCATCCTTCAGCATGGCTGTGACTAAGTGGGGGCTTCAGACTTGTCAATGCCTGGACAAGAATTACTACAAGTGTTGGGAGAGTTTAAAGAGTCACTTCAATCCAAAATGGAAACCAATCAACAAGTAGAAAATGTGGTTAAACCTCACATCCAATTTCACAGATATAAATCAATGCAAAACGAAGCAGTTACAGTACAGAACAGCTGTTTCATCTCTTGACACAGAAACAATTTATAAAGGTTTAGATAACCAGAAATGTCATGTTTTTGTGCCACAATAAAAGATGCCATTGGAATTTAACAATGAAAATAAAACGACACCAAAATAAACTGTGATTTCTCTTTTTTTCAGTAAAGACATTTCTTCAAAATGAAACAAAGGAATTTTCAACAATAAAGTATTTTATTTATTCCATAATTACAAGTAGTTCTAGATACAATAAACAAATTGGGAAAACAACAATTTGCTCTCAGGATGACATCTTAAAGGGACGTTCATAGTTCCCTGCTTTTATCTTGGCCTCTCTTTTGTCCTGGAAAAAAAAGAATGTGAGGTAAATAACTGTGACTTATTGCAATATCTCTGCATATAAACACTTGAATTCAGTATGCCAATGCAATTTAAATAATGTAAGAATTCGTACAATGAATACAAATTCTCAATGAAAGAATTAGTACATGAATAAGTAACAGGAATCTGTTCCAAACGTATTACAGCTCACCCTGTCTGTCTTAAAGACAAAGTACAGGACAAAGAGAGGTACGACTCCAAACAGCCCACCCAGCAACGAACTTTTAGGTGTTGGTCTGAAGTTGGGGTATATGTTGTTGGTTCGTGCATATGTCCATCGTGTAAGAGCAGGGTCCTCCTACGAACAAAAACACGTGAAAGCTGATGACTAAATGCAATCAAATAAAGGAATTACATTTTATGTTAAGGTTTGGTAGGTGAATAAAAAATATCACGTATTTTTTTACACCTACAGACTAGCGGTGCATGTGTTCCAAAACAAACTGTCAGAGACCACTAGCCAGACAGCAATGAAGGTCACTCATTAGTGGTTCAATATTTAACAGCACAACCTACTAAAACATGCATTTACTTTAAATTAAGGTTCAGAACCACATTGCAAACCCCATATTATTACAATACGATATTATGTATAACTGTAGCACCACAGGGAGTGTTTTACTCAAGCCTATGCAAGCTATGATCTGAGCACTGAGCAAGTCTCTCTTACAATAAGCTCTTTGCGATGAGGATTGTTTAGTTGCAATAAATATTGCCTCTTCAATCGAGCCCTCAGAGCGGCTCTCGCCTCCTCGGACCGTCGGTAATCGTGTGAAAGACTGAAAAATTCGGCTGGGTCTAATGTTTTTGGCCGCGTAGCCAAAGGTGCCTCCTTGTAGTCCGCCATGTTTGCGAACAGCACGCCCAGCCAAGACGGAGAAATCTGATTGGCTGCGTGCGGGCACGGGAATCTCGCGATATTTCAGAACGCGTCACCGAACAGTTTTCATCTATTTCTGTCATTCATTGACATTAAAATTATACTTTGTTTTCTGCAGAAATTAATGCATACGTTAACTATTCAGACCTGATTCATTTAATGCAATCAAAACACGAAACACAAGAAGCTTTCATTCAAGTTGTATTGCAATGCAATGTCTCATAGCAAATATGAACATCAAGCTATTGTGCCGAATAGCTGAATGTCGCATCAAATTTCCAGATGCTACTGATGTTGATCATCCTGATTGATCTAAGGGGGCTCACAAGTATTAAGCACAGAGAAAAAGGCAGTTTATCTGCAGGAAAAATAGAGGCGTCAATGCCCGTCCTGCCCAGCAGATGGGCCTATAATGCAACAAAACTGCGTATTTATGTTATCCAAAGAATTTCCAAAGCCCTAGGAAAGAAACTAGTCTTACCTTTTTTGATATGCAACAGTTGCGCATACCCAAATTCACCCATTCACTGATATACTTTTTTTTAAAGCATTATTGCATTATTACATTATCTTACGATGACATCTATTTTTATTAGTGTACTAAATTCAGATGTATGTTTACGCCACATTCACATACCGTTTGTATACATGCATTTTGTGTGATAATAGCTTCTCAGAACTGACATTCGTACATGCATTTGTACATGCAAGCAAATTATCCACTGAGTCTGGTTCAGTCTGTTACAATGAATTCATTATGCTCTGCAGATATATGTTAAGATGCACTAATAATACTGTTTAGGTTCAGTGTGCAAACTGTAAACATCGACAGACAAGCAAATTACATCGGAAAATAAGACTTAATGTCTTGATCGGGCGGGTGACTGCAAGCCAACAGCCGTTACCGCAGCAACGTGAAAACACTCGTGTAACAGGTAAGCAGCCAAATTTCACAATTAATCATCTTTATTAAACCGTCCATACAACAGATCATATACATTATGTAAGTAAAAACGTAAGGATTTTATTTTTTTTACAACAGTCCCCTATAGTTTAACAAACCCATATAGAAGTGCTGTCAAAGGTGTATCGCTCATAACACTCCTCTATGTAACTAGATTTAATGATAAGATCTATGGCAAGTTGTATCATGGCACGTAATAATGTCTGGCAGACTTTACCAGAAGTAACTAACTAGTCTCTGTGTTAGAAGACATTGTTTACCAGTGCTAATCTGTGTGCTAGGGATTAGCCTGCAATTCACTTGACTTGAAACTTTAAACAAAGCTGATCAATATTCCTATTTTTATCATTTTATTGTTAGAAAGTAGTTCTGTTTGAACAAAACAACAATATAGTGAATATATTACATTTTCCTTATAAATGTAACACTTTCCTCTTAGTAATCAACACATATTAAAATACATGACAGTACCGAAAAAGAAGAAATTAAACACACGTACATGTTTACTTGGGTGTCCAAATGGTGACATATCATATATGTGGTCACACGCACATATGTTTGTATATGTGTGTATATATAGGAGTCAGCCCTCTACAAGAGGAATGAAGTGATCATTCATCTTTTAAAAGATTCAATCCAGAAAATACACTTTATAAAACATTGCATTGCATTGTATTGTAAGTACATTCATAATTATATAAAATATGATTATACTGAAGCACTGGAAATTAAAAAGCTTGTAGTAGTTATATTTGTTTTATACAGAAAAATATAAAAAATATTTATATGAAATAATTATAATTTATTCTTTTACTGTATGAACTGCATCAACATATGTAATTACTAGGTGGTTTTATAATTTATATTTGCTTTGTTTGGTAATGTTATGGTTTTTATTAACCTGTCCTGAAAGATCGTGTGCAGAAAAATAATATATTTTAAGTGTCCAGTGCCTATGCAACATAAGTGACGAAAGCTAACAATTACAACACAATATTTTCCACTAAAGTTCTGTTTCTACCTCATCACCATTATCAAGATAATATTCATCATCAGTTGTAGTGTCAGAACTAGACTCTTCAAAAACAGTCAAGCTGGTTGAGTAGCTCCTGGATGGTAGGATTCCATGAGGAGAAGGACTGTCTGGAGATTTCCAAATAGGGGAGGATACGGAGGCAACCTGGGATATGCAACGAGATGGAGAACATCTTGGTGATGGAGGAGTTGGGACAGGTTCATCCCAAAAGCAGGTAGAGTTTTCCTGTTTGTCTGTACTCTGTAGATGATCATCTGATAAGGTATATCCAGGTTGGGACTGATTACTTGTGACAGATTTGGCATAGGTAGGGAAATAGTTAATATCAATTGAAGAGTCAAATCTTGAATACAATCTTCTTGGCCTGAAATCTTCTAAACTTGAGAGGTCACTAGCGCTACTTGTTGAGATTCGTCCAGGACCTGATGGACGGCTTGAAACCACACTGCTGACTGAGAAAGATTTACCATTATTCAGACCGTACTTTAAATCAGCACAGGACGATGATATGCAAGATCTTGTAAGGCTTTGGTGCACAGTACTCTTGGTGGAGTTTAGGTGAGGAGAGCTATCAGACTCATAAAGTGAATTACTTTTTTTGCTCACTGGACTATGAAATACATTGTCATTCTGAATGTCTTTTGAATCGTATTGAAACAGATTAAAGGGTGATGGGGGACCAGCAGAAGAGTTTCTGTAATGTGGTAAGATGGCAGGACGGTTCATACCGTGTGCCTTTAGCCTGTGTGGCCTGTGTTTTCCATTTTCATCACTCCACCTTTTATGCTGATCCACATTTAGTGTTTCCTCAGATTTCCTAAATGTTAATGGTGACAGTGACTCCAAAGAAGGTAAAGATGCTTTGTCAGTGGTCAGAGATGAGTTTGGGGCCTCCCACCGTCTCATAAAGTTAGGGTTAGGCTTTCCTTCTCTTCCAACTCTGTTTTGCACATCCACATTTAATGTGTTGTCATATTTCATTAAACTTGATGGTGACAATGAGGTTAAAGATGATTTATCATTAATCAAAGAGGGTTCTGATTGGCTCTCAAAACACTTTATCCCCTCTTTCTTAGGTTGTTTAAAACTCTTTTGGCCTAAGGGTTGATGAGTGGTGGTCTTATCATTTTTCATGTCAACAGTGTTGTCGGACCGTTTGCCACCAAATGTTTGTTTCAAGAGGTTTAACATCTGGTCAATCTTGCTGCTTGCTTTCAATATTGGTAAATTTCTTCTGGTTTTCAAATACTGAGGAGTAACATCATCTCTGTCTGCCATAGGATCTGAAGTGGAGACACTGTCTTTCTTAACCCATAATGCAAAGAGGCCTTTCTTAGAATTAGGAGTTTCCTGCAATTTCTCAAGCGTGTTCAAATCTGCAGTCTCCTTTTCAACTGTACGCAGAGTCTCACATTCTGCTGTTACTTTCTTACTCAGCCTGTGTTTCAAATAAGAGTTACCTTTATTAAGCTGAACTGCTATCGAGCCTCCATGTTCTCCATGAGAACTTGTGTTTTGCTGTCTTGGACATGGGGTTATATTTGTTCTTTGGCTTTCCATGACAAAACTTGCATCTTGTGAAGCTTGTGAAAAGCAGGGCCGGGCAGGTTTGTGATTATCTAGGTCACATGAACAAGCCTGAACTGTGTTTGCTGTCCTCTGTTCTCTGTTGGGAGAACCTAGCTGTTTCTTTGGTGTCTTTTTTATGAATGGAGAGGAACTTAGGTCATCTTTTATAGGGTAAACATGTATGTTTGGTGTATCATTACATGTAGATTGATCATGTGATTTGGACCCAGGTGGAGCGGACAGTAAAGTGCTGTTGAGGGCCGGTCTTGAAGAAATAAGGGTTGAATATGGAGAAGTGCTAAGACGGGGTGCTGATTTTCTTCCAAAATCAGCAGGCAGAGATTGAGCTGGGCATGTAGGAGAACTGGAGAAACCTTGTGCATGGATGTTAAAAGTATATCTTGAGAAAAGGGGTCTTCTGTCAGCCTGAAATATTTCACCTTCAACTTGCAAAGGAGAATAAGAGTTTTTAACTCTCTGTATCGGGGAAGAGGGAGTGGAAGGGGAATTAGGGGTGAATAAAGCTGGGCTGGACTTTTGCATGTATGAATAGATGCCTGGAACACCAAAGCCTCTTGTACATCTCCTAGGGGAGAGATGACTTGAAAGATCCATTGAGCTATGACTTAACTGAGAACATTTCTTAGAGTCCAAATAAATCTGCCCCCCATTTGCTGTGCTGATTTCATCTACAGAAAAGCTCTTTTTCTTGGGTAAGATGTTAGACCTGACTGTAAAGGCTCTTGTGTTCATAGAGTTGCTGTCTGGTGTATTTTGTTTACTTTGTAATTTTATGTTTCTAACATAGACACCAGTTTGTGGAAAAATTTTGTTCAAATTTGTTTTATCTTTAGAAGAATTATGGGAGAAAGTTTCTGGGTTTTTGTTAATATTGAAGTTTTGCTGGATTGCATTGTTAGAAGTACCACCCTCTGTATTGCAGTATTTCCTCAAAGTAAATAAATGAGAATGTGGCTGAGCTTTGAAAATCCCATGTGAACTGGATTTGCTTGTAAAATTGGGGAACTTCTGTTCATCATCTCTAGCAACAGAAGCCTCTGGGTTCTTTGAAATGTCTGTCTCTTTTTTCTTTAGAAACAGCGGTCCCCTTGTCACTATCCTCTTACTTCTAGGTGAGAATGGAAAATGAATTGTTTCTGATATTTTTTCAGTTTTAGAAGGAGTGTCTGGAAATAAATATGACCCTAATGTATCCCCGGCTTGGTCATCAGCGCTGTACAATTGGCTGTTCTTCAGTGTACCTCTGCTGAATAATGTGAAGGATCTGACGGACCTTGTTTTCTGAGTCTGCATTTGTGTTGTCTCAGCATCGGACCTTTTCAAATTTGCCTGCCTTAATGACAGAAGTTGGCTGCTTGTTGTTGGTCTGGAGCTTAGTGATTTGAACGGCTCATTTTGATCTTCAGTTCTTGACACTCTGTATCCTCTATGTTCCTCAGAGTGGAGAAACCTGGGTACCTGACCAGTGTTCAGTGGTGTGGGAACACAGTGTAGTTCAGCATTGTTGTACATTGTGGCTCTATATACGTCCACAGAAGGTGATTTCATAATGGCTCTCTTTGACTGAACTGTGGTTGTGACATTTGGGGAATTGTTCTCTTTTTGCCAGCCAGGAGAACTGCAGCTAATTCTAGCAGTAAATTGCATACCATTGTCATTGGGATCTTGCAACGCACGTTCAGCATGTTTCTGGGAAGCAAAAAACGGTTGTTGCCTGTGACCCTGGCGGAGTGAAGTAGATGGGTTGGCATTATGCCCACAGTCCTGGGGTTCATGCTCCACCTCACTGCTACCTTGTTTGGGTCTTCTAGGACGCCCACTCCAAGGTGGTGCAAGAACGTTAGCTACAGCGGATGCTAACATAGCTGATGCAGGATTGGAAGGAGTTTGCAGTCAGTGCTTGCTGTCAGACTACTTTCCAAAGGAGGTCAGATTACTGTGGTTTTGTGGAATTGTTGGAGCATTTTGTGTATGGTCACTGGTATCTTTGTCTATTTGGGCTATTTGTGTTTGTTTAAGAAGGCCTAAGTTGTGCTGTATTCCTGTATATCATCCCTGGTTAGGTTCTAAATTCATGTTTTGGAGAGTGGAAATACTGTCTTCATCAAAAGGTGCTTTTGGTCCATCCACGTCCTTAAATAAGGTGTTTGTTGTTGACAATTTGTTCCTTAGCTGTTAGAACAACCAACAAAGTTTCATATTAGTGTTTTAAAAAGCACAAAATATGTAATCCCAAATGCAAGTACAGTGACTTTTTTATTGAACTCCAGTCTTGCCTGGGAAAATATAAAAAATGCTTTTCATATGAGCTATTTAAACAAATCACCACTCCCATTCCATAAATCTAAACAAACAGTTCAACTTTACAGTTTAACTTTTCAGCTTTGCATTCCATTGAAAAAATACACTTTTAGCATCAAACAAATATTAGAGCTGAGGCAGTGCAATAAAGAAAGGGAATTAGTTTAAAACATTTTATCATTTATCAAGAAGGATCAAACTATTCTATCTCTATAGCATATCTACATCTTTTTGGATACTTACTTCTTTGTGGTGTTGATAAGTTGTTTTGTTGACCGTTTCATGTGTGCTGTCACTGTTAAATTAAGAAAATTATTTTTAATAAATGTAATTAACATTTCTGCCAAAAACGTCATGGATTAACTATTATCTTCATGATACCTTTGACATGCCAAATCAAAAAGATTTGCAAAGATTAGTTCCCTCTGGCAAATAAACAAAGATGAAAAACAAAATTAAAGCTGTTTTACATGCTATGCTTAGTCCTCCACACAAATATTTTTTCTACGTTAACACCAATACAATACAGCAAAACAAAAACAACACAGTCAATCCGTCTATTCACTCCTGTAAAGCATTTTGCCTGGATTAAAGGAGTGGTTCAAACTGTTTTCAGTACAGAGCAAACAGATGTATGTTCTCATTGTTATTTTACATTTTATGTTATTTTATATCTACAGGCTTCCATGTTAAAGCTGCAATCTATAACTTTATTTGGTTAGAAATAAACAAAAACTGTTACTGTTACAAGTACATAACAGATCAGTGTTTAAAATATTCTCTTTACCTTACCTTGATTCCCAGTGGTAAGCTTTTAAGAACGATGTATAATGTGAGCTGTCAGGTTCAATATCCTGGGAAATGTCAGTTTGGCTTATCTGACATCAACATACAATAAGTATGTAAGTTTTATGTTTTAAACAGAGATGGCAAAAGTTACGATTGCAGCTTTAATAGCATAAAAATTCCTGCTCCATGTGAACATACGAACACGCCTTCACACTAACAGAAAATGTTGAATGTCTGGAGTTACACAGCAGTTAACATTGTTATCAATCACGCCCAATTTAACATGACTTACTGCTATATAAGAACTATTACTGCCAGTCATAGGTCGAACGGGCGTTTACTTAGCTGGCTAACGCTTTGCTAATGACATAGAACACAAAGTGCTACTGCATACTTCACTGGACAGGTGATATTATTAAGTGCATTGTTTGTGTACTAAGTGGATTTTAATTTTATGTAACGTTTACTAATAGGGAGAAGTAAGGTAATGATTTAGGAGTTAATAATGTGAGGTGCCAGGCGTATCATCTATACAGTTAACCAAGCTTATATTGCATTTACATTTAAGCATTGTGCAGATGCTTTTTCCCAAAATGACCTTTTATGGTTGCATTTGGGTTGTACTGTTTAAAAGCCCATGCTTTCTACAGGATTTGGACCACCGATCTTAGCAATGCTATTACCATGCCCTACCAGTTCAGCTATAGGGACACACACACACACACACACAATATATATACCAACCTAACTGCTGAATGTTTATTAGGCACATTTTAACAGGATGAGAAAATTTTAAAAATCAAATGTCATGTCAATGTCATTATGCAATTTTTTTTGTGTCTGCGGTGTCTAGTTTCACATAAATCATAAATCACTATATAATTATATAATGTATGTGAAAAATTAACAAATATTGAATTTTTTAGTATTTAGTTTTTGCTTTTATTTTTTTATTAGTGTCCTGAAAAAAGTGTAGAATAAAATATTTACTCCATTTAATTAATGTCAAAACATTTAGTTTTTAAATACTGCAAAATCCTAAAACTTTGTTTGTTTCCAGGTTTAACTTACAGTGTGTTTTAATGTGGAAACAGACTTTTAAACAGCACTGAACATGCTCCATATGTTAACAATAACAGTTAGTACTGTTTAAACTTACTGTATGTCTAATAGTGATTTGGAGTTGCAAACTCACCTCTGCTGTTTGATGGGTGCAGTGAACCTGTGTTTCTGGGTTCAAATTCCTTTTTATTGTGTTGAGCAGACGGTCCAGGATGTAACTTTTCATGCCCACTTACATTCTAAAAACCAAACAAGTGCTTGTCTTGTATAAATGTTACAACAATACAAACTTTGGCAAGCCTGAGACTTGTGTTTCTCTCAACACGTCAAATCCATGTGTCTGGACTGCTTGGTGAAAACATGATTTCAAGGTTAACTCCCCAAAGAAAAATTTCTGACAGGAACACCCATAGACGTTTTCTTAGTGACATTAGCAGTGATAGTTCATCTAATTGTCTAGTGCAAATGCGTTTACATCTGCAGAAAAAATGATCTGCCAAT
>JAZGTK010016318.1:0-12794 GCA_036877625.1 Ambastaia sidthimunki
TTCTTTGTGACCTCTGACCTATGAACCCTGACCTTTGGAATGTGTGGCCTCTGTGGTGCGCTGCATGATTCCTCTCTACTGCCCCTGTTGCCACACAGAGGCATTGACCTATGTGTTAAACCCTGACCAGTATTGCAAGACTAATATTGATAAACAGAAGAACACAATTCAATTCAGACCAATGTGGGTCAACTCAGGCCTACTAACCTGTTTAAGCTCTGACCTAGCACCAGTATGAGTGCAGTGAACTAACCAATACCTGGCAACACACATTGCACATGTTCGACAGGACTCCAACTTTAGCATCAGGTAATTGGTTTGACATTAGTAGGACAAATGCTAAAATTACAACCAATCAGAACAGATCTGATGTAGACCAATGCTATGTGACTGTGGGTGGTGCCACCAAGCATGACATCACAAAAATAAGAACCAAAGAATCTATGCAAAGGTCTGGTTAGGACATAGTGTGTATGAAGTGTATGTTTGGTTCAGAGTTTGTGTTTATTGTGTGTTTTAGTACTGTATGGGAGAGAGACCCCTGCTGTCAACATGTACGCCTCTTTCTCACTCTGTATCGTTCAGTAGCTTTGTCTATGCAAGCTGCTGAGGTCAGCATAGCTGTGCACACTGGCAATCCTACCTTTCCCGCTCTCTCAATACAGATGAGCTCTGGGGTCGGGCCCCAGCTCAAAACATGTGCTTACGCACAGCAATTTTTACTCACTGAAATCAACACTACAGCCATGCCTTTTCACACGGGCATCTGAGTGGGCAGCCCCGCTGGGGGCCTGATAGCACAGCATGCAGAAAATTAGGGCCATGCCCCAATTTGAATATTTATACTATGCACATATCCTTGAATGTATAAGTAAACATATATGGCTGTAAAAGGACAAACCACAAAATTTAAATTGCATCTTGATGACCACCGACTCCCTTATCACACACTGTACATGCAAACGTAGCATTATTAAAATTAAAATTCTTTAAATGAATAATTACTGTACTTTCAAGGTAATGCATATAAAACCTGGTGAGGTCCTACATTTCTTTATAGACAATTTATAAATTCTGAGACCACACTAATTCTTATCTCGAATAATACTTAGGATGGATAGTAACCGTGAACCTCGCACTCACCCGAACTGCCCATGTTGTGTTTAACGAACGTTCCCACTGAAACGGTTATTAAAATAATAAACATTGATGCATAATGGAGACGTGTCAAAGCTGTTCTGTTATTTTACCTTTTTGATCTGGTCCCCACCCACTACAGACAGCCTAGAAAATTATATATTCAACCAAAACGAGATTTGAGAGTACATAAATAAGATTTATAGTGGTTTCTTTAAAGAAAACAAGTTTCAGCGTTTATTTGAATCATGCAGTGAAAAGGCTTAACATGTCAAAATAAAAGTCTGGTGTTTTCAATAAATCAAGAAGCAAATGGGGCTTATGTGCCAAATGTGTCACGTTCTTTTCTGGGCCTGTTTGCTTTGACTTTGGTGAGGAAATGTTAATCGAACTGTACAGCTGCTGCCCAGTTTCCCTGGGTCAAAGGTCAAACCCAGCCTTTTTTATTTCTCAGTAGAGTGTAATTAAACAAATGAACTAGGACTAACTCTCCTCCTCTCAGACTCTCTCACCATCCCAGCCTCTTTTGTGCATTTCTTTAGCAAGGCCAATAAAATGCAATAAACCCTTGAAGAAAAAGCTTTTCTGGACTGAAGAACGTTTGCCCTCCATCAATCTTTTCATTCCTCCGCCCACTTCCTAGACCCAGAAGTCTGTGATTACTCATAACCCTGGAGGTGGACGCATTCAGGAGTTAACCAGGGCCACCACAACCCACCCTTGAGCATCTTCTGTGGGGTCTGCTCCTTTCTCACACTCTGCCCTGAAGCTCAGGGGGAAAACAGACTGTCATAGAGTTAACACTGTAACCTTTCTAAGCACTAACTTCCAAACATAGCAATCTACACTTTACTAGAGAGCTGCACTTAGACTCGGCTTTCTGTGTGGTGTGTGTGATCATGAGATCATGGAAATGTCCATGTGTATCAGAATGTTTGTGTATGGGAAATTGTCCATTACTGTGTGTGTGTGTGTGTTGGTATGTACTGATGTAGTAGTATTGGTACATTTGTATACATACATTATGTTTTTGTTTTGCAATCAAAGACAGTAAAAGATGTGGGACAGAATTGGGAGAGGTTGAGAGCAGAATTCAAACCCATGGTGCCCATATGAGCACCACAGCTCAATTTAAATCTGAATTCAATAAGGAGTGTGACTTACAAATGTGATGTATATGAACAGTAGTTAATGAACGTATACAATTTCTGCACCACTAGTGGCACCAAACAGAACTGCAAGATTAACCGCAGTTTTTAAACACACCATCATCTTCCATTGTTCAGTTATTGGCTAAGCTAATGTTATTATTTCTGGCCCATCTGGACTGCTTAAACAACTTTGCTTGGTTCTTTGAGCTTTCATGTTTAAGAAATAAACTAAATTTCGGGAAAACTTTCCTGGATGAGAAACACTGTTAAAAGTCAAATGGTCGCACTTTATGTGTAGTGTCTTTAAATACTCTGTATGTGCATAAGTAAAAAACACACAAAAAAAAGTTTTACATTGTTCTTATTGTGTTGTTCTGGGTAAGTTTAGGGTTGGGGACAGGGCCAAGAGTGCAAGTACATGTAAATACACTATAAATTTATATACAATGTAACAAATGTGTGTATGCAATAGTAACACTGTATAAAGTTTTTTCTATGCAAGTCTTTTTTTATTGTAGTTAAAGACACTTAATATAAAGTGGGAGCACTGAAATTACCCATTTATGAGCTACACTGAATATTCTTTTATGTGAATATTATGACACAGAGAGAGAGAGAGAGAGAGAGAGACAGAGAGAGAGAGAAAGGGGGAGAGGGAGAGAGGTGGGTGAGGGTGGCAGAGGTCATCCTTGGTCCTATGATCCTAGTAGAGGTTTAACAGATGCCCACACTGGATTTTCATAAACCCCATTCCAGAAAACACGTGCACACACACATTCCATGAAAAAAAAATTACATTCCTGCAAACACCCTGGAATTATTATCAAGCCGAGATAACTATGTATGATTGTTTCTTTGTGTGAATTAGAAAAGCAGTTGTGGTAACATCTACTGATGTTGGTTAGCTGATACTCAGCACACACTCGTACACACACAATGCCTCATTTGCTGAAACAATAGCTGACAGGATACAATACAGACCAGAGAGAGGAAATTGACTACAAATACACTAGGAATAAATAAACAAATCATTTGTGTGTTTACCTTGTAGAAAAGCATACAAAAACGTCAGGGGTCTTTACACAGTTCCACGCTCGTGAAGATCTTGTGCTATTGTTTCGAGCACAGAGTGCTGTAAACCACCACAGATATAAATCCACCATTCACAACATCCACACTCTAAAGTATTTAGTGACCACAATGAAACAGAGTCTTGTGTTCACCTGAGGAACCCTTTGAATGTGATAGAGTTGTAATTTAAGAATCTCTTTCACAGATTTTCATACAAAGATAATGAAACTTTCTAAATACACCTTCACAGAAACATGTTGACATAGCTAAGGGCCGTTTATGAACTTAACAAACAATTAGGACCACTACAAAAGTCTTCACAAGTCAGTTTTAAAGTCTAAATTTTTGACACAAAAGACTGAGCCAAAGTACAACCAAACCCACACACACACACACACACACACAGTCTAAACAGCCAAATGATGGTCACCCATGCTCATGTCTGCCTGTCTAATTGCTACCTAAGGCACGTCGCTTTGCCATATAAACTCTACAAGTATATAATTAAACCACATGGCAAGCAACCCCAAAAACCAGACCAGCTTACATACACACACTCAGACATACACAAACACCCTGACAGGTTCTTGTACAAATAGTCAGACACATGGTGAACTACACTTACACACATGTGCTCTTATAAATACACAAACACAGCGTCATTACTAGCGGTGAAGTTAAGATGGTATGACTGTGTTTAAGCCCTAGACGACTTTACAGTATTCTGAGGGCACTCATATGGAACTCATTCCTACATCACACTGTAAACCCTCTAGCACTAATGCTGACTGTTATAAAATACAGCTCCCATCGGGTCTGAGCGACTCCTAACATCACTTTCCAAGGATGTGAGACACGGCAGCCATTAGCAGTTTTTGATTCAGAGGAATAACTTCTGAAGTCCTGGGTCAGGTTTCACAGAACCCAGCTTGACTTTTTTTGTTAGGCGCAGTGTATGTTATTATATCATCTTATGTGTCACATCATTATGTAATGTGCAGAAAAATTGGCTGAACATTTTTCTTGTCCTTGTTGTTTATTGATATAGGGTTTCGGTAATAAGCCACAGAGAGGACAGTTCTCTCTTAACTGAACTGCCAAAACAATGACTATTTTCAGAAAGATTTTTAAACACTCTCAGAGTCTGTCAGGGTGGCCAAAAAACTGTCACAACCTAATTATTGGTTGAGCCAATGATGCTGTGACAACTCTGCATACGAAGCTGGAATAGATCACATCTCCATCTTTACCAATTCAGGCTGCCATTGATCCGTGGCCTAATGGGTGTCACACGCACATTTTGGTTTGTAAAGCTTAAAATCTTATTCTTTGTAAATTTAAAGTTTATAAATTGTTGAATAAAGTTACCAAATTAAATATTATGACATTTAAGATACGCAACGCATGTTAATGTTTGAATATGCTGGAAAAATACCTGGATACAACACCTGCCAATGGAAACATTTAATAACTGAAGTATCAGAAAAGCAGCTGAGGTTATGACCCTTCCTAAAGTGACAGTGGAAACCGTGGAGACAGTGGAAAGCATCGCAACAGCAGATGGTAATGAACAATAACTGCCGGAGAACTTTATCAGCCTCTCTGAATGACAGCTACGGCCAGTCAAAGTCTTTCCTGAACAACATGTGGCAGCTTTAGATGGTCTCCTGCAATTGGGGCTCTGGGAAATGGCCTAGAGATTACATTTCACAGCACAGCTGGCCACACCTAGACTAAAAGTCTGAGTGAGGTAGGAAAACGAGAGAGCGGTCTAGCGAGACTACCTTTTCCTCTTCCCTCCCTTTCCTGTGCTTACCCGTGCATACACATTGACTGCAAATAATGCCAGATGTCACTTCAAGAGCTGAGGCCGCCCTCGGTTTGCAATGAAGAATTTGAGAAATTCTGGAAAATATTTATAGAGGTGGACCAGACCTTCTCAGCTTCAGAGGTGGAGGTTAATGTAGTCAAACCCAAATGAGCGAGACTCCCAAAGGATTTTTGGCACTCCATAACTCTACCATCGCCCTCTTGGAATGCCACGGATGAAGGAGAAGTTAAAAGTGGCTAAAACGGCCAGAAATCATGAGCCAAACCTTTTCCTTGGCTTTGATCTTCTCACAAGGTTAGATGACTAATATTGAGTAACTAAAGGCCAAGTGGTTCTCACTAAAGTTTAATTCAGGGTGAGCTTTGACAGTGGTGATATCTTGTACTGTGGAGTTAATAAGCTCTCATTTCCATCCAGGCATGTAAACAAAAAACCTTTTTAGGATTGATGCTTCCCAGGAGAGGTTCCAGGAAGCAGCCTGGCCAAATCTTTCAGGACAGCAAACTGAATTAAACGTCATTGGCAAGTCATGAGGTATGCTTTGCATCTGTGGAGTTTAACATGCACCTAAATCCATCACTAACAACCTAGCAGAAAGTAACAGAATTATGGGCACAATGCATGTCAAAAAAATGTCCTGTGTCATATTTAATCTAAAAAAATCTAAAAACAAAAAATCTAAAAACTAAAACTTTTATGCATAAAGAGAGTGAAGTCTATTTTTAGACCATTAACAGTTCAGACCATCATTAACAGACCATTTGACAATTAATTACCTCATTACATTAATGTAAAAATCTAATTGCATTACTGTAATCTAACAAAAAAACAATAATATATTACATTGTAAAGTATTTATACATCATTCAAGTTTTTGTTGGACCATATTTAGTTTGACTATGACTCAAAAGTGTTTGACATAATATTTACCTATTAACAAAGTTAACTATTTACACAGGCAAACCACTGACATCTCAAAAAGAAAACTTAAGTAAACAGCTTTTCAGCCACCCACAAAGAATAAAAGAGATGATGAGAGAAAAGACTGACTGGCTGCTTGTGTCTGTATGTAAAGTATTTTATCATGCTATCAATGGCATGGACAGGAATGCAGGTGACCCACAATCCCAGACACCCTCAGGGGAAGCAGCATTAGGAGACACGCCTCCTTTGCGTTACTATAACTACTGTATGCTAATGAGCTGGGCTGCAGCCTCTTTGCTTATCACAACAGGAGGCAACGCTAAACATACTACAATCCGTCTGGCTGCTTTCTTAGGGTTCATTAACATTCATAATGCATCAGACACACTGCGGATACAATGCCCACAGTGATAAACTACTAATGAGCAGAAACAAAGCTTTGCCAGTCTCAGTGTGGATGTAAACACTAACTGTTGAAGTAAATTCCTGCAGTAAAATTGAGAACTGAGAGCTGGATCAGAGGCGGTTATCTGATGTGAGAGACATGAGAAGAGACAGCGAGAAACAAGGAGAGAGAGAGAGAGAGAGAGAGAGAGACACTTTGATAACACACAGATCTGCAGATGGAACTTGAAGGGCCTAAGTACTGGATGGCCCACAGCGTCAGCAGTAACAAAGCCCATTCAACAAAAGACATTCCTCACCCATCCTTTTCAAATCCCACAGAATACGACTCCACATTCACACACTCCCCCCAACACACCACCACAAAAACAGACCGAGCCCTCTCATATTAAACGTGACTAAAAACTAACTTGATTGTTTTTTTATAGATGCACTTAAGTGTTGCATCTTACATAAGAAATTTAGTTCTTAATTTGTTCCACATGGAGTGTGTGTTTATGCATAAGCCACATGACTGCATGTGTCATATTGGTTGCGTTTGAAAGGGGCTGGAAACACGCACAGGAAGCCCTGGGTGTTCGTTTTTATTAAGCAGCGACTTTATTATATGCAAAGAAAGGAAGTTATTTGTCACAGAACTTGCAGTAAATTTTTAATTTGAGACTGCAGTTCAAAGCTGTTAAACACTGATGGTTCAAATTATATCATTTGACATCAGTTAGTGATTTTTCTCCTCTTCTGTTCCTACCTGCTGTAACATGTCTCTCTTTTTAAAGCATGACAACGGTTCGGGTGCCGTCAAAGGTTTAAACCAGAGCCTCAGTTTGCTTACAAAAGCTCTACCCTGTTTTCCTAAAGTGACATGCTTAAGCCATTCGAACCCGCATTCCTGGGAACAAAAGAAGCGGGACTCATTCTGCCTCTAAAACGGAGAGAAAGTTGAGATGATGCTGTGGCTGGAGTTAAATGAGGCATATGCCAGCTGACGGGGGGTGGAGGGTCTCTCTGAAAGAATGTGTAAAGTTTGAGGGCTGAAGTTTGTTGTCCATTCTGAAGGATGGTCTGAACTGACAGGCTTTGAGGAAAGATGAGAACTAAATTCTGCAATGGTCTCCAGACATTTCTCCAGAAAGAAATGCTCAGTTCAGGCAGCCACCATTCACCAAACAACTAAATATTAACGCCAGTTTACCCAGCGTCTAAAGTGACTTCTCTGGACTAACTGATCCCTCTGGACCAATTCAGGGTTAAGTGTCCTGCCCAAGGGCTCAGAAGATCAACCTCTGCAGGTTTGAACCTACAAACTTTTGGTTGCCTAGATTTCTAACCACTAAACAACACCATAACCCACATTCATCAAACTCCCAATGCTGAGTTGGTGAAAATAGTAAATGGAAGTGCAATATAAACTATATATAAAAGTTTACAGCATGTGTATTCCTTTCAAAACAACGTTGTTTTCGTGCGCAGAGAAACACATTTGCAATTTACATATTACTGCTTATTCCGTGACGACCAGATCAAACCACATATAGCTGCGATTGATAATAAAAAAACAGCCCAAATCTGCTACATCATGACTATAAAAAGCTGCGAACATGGAGTCATGTTTACAGAACTTGTTTTGACTACAGATTATTCTGTTACATGTAGATGACTGTTTAACCATAATACGCATGTTAACATGCCACTTCAAAAGATGTCAAAAGGGCCCCCAGTTCACATAAACTCCCCACTTCGTGTGATGAGTGAGAAAGCTTTTATTAAAACAACAGAAATTATGTTTCTTGCCAATTTGATGGATTATAAACAAAGGGAAAACTCAGAACGGGTCTACATCAGAAAGAATGCCAACCTTGCTCATATCTCTGTCTGAGATAAGAATGGTTTAACGGATACTGTTCTGTTTACAGACAGATCATAATACTGTTAAAACGGATTTTGCATTATTATCAAAACAGCATTTTTTCTATATAACTATTACACATACACGCACATAAATGTATACACATATATATGCATATACACATATATAGCTGTATGTATATATCCCCCTTCCCTTCTATATATACTAAAACTAAAAAGTTTACTTAATTACTGGTGTATGTTGCATTGTTGTGCATTTGATACGTAACACGTTAGTTGACTTTGACAACTAAACAAACAACAATTTGTAAAGTTTGGAACTGCTTATTTGCAAACATCTGCACGTGTGCAACTGATATATTAATACAGTTTGTTTCCTTGTGTTAGACACTTACCCAGAATAAGGCAGACAATATCTAGTGCTATTAAAAGTTTCCTCCTGCTGTTGTCCACACCGTTGTTTTTTAACGTAGATGTTCCTCCGTTTCTTGCTTCGGGTGCCATCGCTTTCTCATACATATAGTTTTGCATTTGAAAGATCCTCCTTATTTCTTAGTTTTTAAAATCCGAGTCCAGGCAAACACGGAGTTTAGAAATACAGGCAGTTCGTTATAGTGGTTTTGTCAGTATAAACGTGTCGTTTAAAGTTTGTGGATGTTAAAGCCCCCAGTTATTTTGGAAGACGTCCCGAAAAGTCAATAAAAACAATGAGCTGTTCGTACAGTCAAATCCAAAACTTTCTACAATAAAGCTGCAACGTTACTATGTACCATCTCTCTGTCTAACGAGTCGTCTTGGGTAAGTTAGTGGGGTTGTGATCTAGTTCTACGCTACTTGAAGGCTTGAACTGATAGCGGCGTTTTAAAACTGGGAGATCAACTCCTTGTTTTATGAATCCTCAGTTTGGTCTCCACCTCCTTCGCTTCATTGAGCGTTCAGCCCCCTTCCCTTCTCCAGATCCCCGCTGAATAAACAGCCGCACACGCTCATGCAAACACACGGCGATCCGCAGCGCGCCAAGCGGCCAAAGCTGGAAGATGCGACAGTAACCATTGAATCATCTGCGCAGACCCTCAGCTGAAACTTTGTTTTCTACTTATCTTTTTCCAAGCATTGGAACCATAATAATATGCATAAACTTATAAAAGCACTTTATGCTTTATAAAAAAAACTGCTCTATAAGTGGCATCTATGTGTGAATAAAGTTAAAAAAAATGTTGTTGTTATTATTATTATTATTATTATTATTATTATTATTGTGCGCAGATAGGCACTGTTAGTTTAGTTATCAGGGAGTGAAACATACATAAAACACCTAAAAACTGCAAAATCGCAAAACAGATACTATACTATAAGATAACTGTAAGATAAGTAAAAGATAACTATAAGATAGCTTGTTGTTTTTAACTTAAAACTCAAACTTGGTTTTATATGACAATTATCACGACAAGGTCAAATTAAAATCTTGAGAGCAAAAGAGGATCTGTGAACATTGTTGTAAACTAGCATCACCTCACTAACCTGATTAACCTGCAACAAGTCTTTCTGGCAAAAGGGCCAACAATATATCTGAACGATGTGCATGGGCTAGTAGACCGCTGGCTCATTATTATTAAATATCATTATTATATTTTTGTTTGCTAATAAAATATTATATATATTTCTAAATATATATTATTTCTTATTAAAATTTAAAACATGTAGCGAGAGGACAGATGATTCCAAAATAAGCTATCGATGTTGTTTTGTGTTTTACTGTCTGCAACGTTTCACGTTTTCTAACTCAAAAATATATGAGGCATTACTGCTATCTAGTGGTTAAAACGTGTAATAGATTTCCATTATACTTCACATAATCTAGCGACATTAATTGCTTTAAATTTCGATACCATCTAGTTCCAAACAATAGAAGCAGAACAGTTACCAATAACCAGATCTACTGAAATAAACAGCTCGCAGCGATGTGTACAGTTCATTGCTTTAAACGCTGAGAAATCAATTGTTTTTAATCCCCTATGATAAAAAAAAATAACAAATGAATAAGAAATATGATAAATTAAAAACATTATTTATAAAATAAAACGTGTTATGCAGTTTAATATAGAAAGTGATCTCTACATGTCCCATAAGACTAGTCGCCTGCATGTTCTCTCTGATCTTAAGTGTAAATCAGTCTTCAGATGGCTGGAGGGGTAATACTTGTTTACCTAAACGACCCGCCCCCATTTCCCATCAGTCAACGCCTTATCAACTGATCCAGGAGCTGTTTGTTTGTGTACGAGTTTCTCCCGGAGCTGAATTCAGATCAGCAGTTAAAGGCCGTTACCCGGGTTTAGTTAGGCGCTGTCTAAATGCGCTCAATCCCGCCTCCTGTAACGCAGCCCAAGGATCTCACATAGTAAAATGGCTGAAAAGCAGAAACACGAAGGCAGGGTTAAAATAGGACACTACATCCTCGGAGACACACTCGGAGTGGGAACGTTTGGAAAAGTGAAGAGTTAAGTCTATCCTTTCTCTAAGAGTGTGCGGACGTTGAATGGGATTGAAGTATGATCGTATGTTTTCAGGATCGTTAGTGCAGAACTTGCCGGCGGACGGTGTACGCATTTTACGTAAGGTGGAGCGCTCAGGAGGAGCCTCCGCCAGCGCTCTTCAGGCGCAGATAGTGCGTATGTGTTTACAGAATACGACGCAGAGCTGGAAATTCTTTCAGCACCACTGTACCGTCAGTGGACTAGCATTTGTGTTTGTTAACGTTTTGTTTTACAACAGCTGCGGAACTGTCTGTCATGTTGGAGATGTTTGAGACTCAAATACCCAGACTCACTCGATAATAGCTGTTTTATGAATTTAAATGCATTGTCATATGTTGTGAAGTCCGATAATGTCACTCTGATATTATTAACAGAACAACGCGCCGTTCAAAGCGTTTTTGCATTAAATCGCATCCCTCGATTTATTTAACATTCAAACAGTGCATCTCAGCATTGCACATGCATTGTTGTTGCAATAGCGTTAAAACAGATGCACGATCTTGCGTGTTTCACCTGCGGTGCTGTTTTGACCTTGCAGTCATTTTCTATTCTAAGCGTGCGTGGAAATGCCGCTCGTTTTAGGAACGACCTTTCGCACAGACACTAAACCCTTATGTGTAACCTTAGCAAAGCTTATACATTTATTAAGACAAAGCAGCATTTATTTAAAGATATGCTGTCGTTATTAATGTGCCTCGATGTGTGTACGTGTGCTATTACACCGCTATAAACACTTTAATGGGTGCATTGTCTCATAGGGTCGTTTGTGCGTTACTGTTTCCCCTATAAACACATAAGACCTAACAGAGGCTATAAAGACTGCATTTTTGGGCCTATCATAGGGTCATTATCATTTTTAACCTTTTTTTAAGACGCGCACTTCTGACTGAATGCAGACTATATAGGGAGCGTACCGAGGCTTTGAGACACAGCCGACATCTGACATTCGCAAAGTGCAAAATAGCGACAGTTCGACATCGACAATAGCCAGACGACCTTGAAGAGTGCAAAATATAATTTTATCAAGACGGGAAACATAACAGCCTTAGACTCCTCATAAGCTTTATAGCTGGGATTTTTTTGCGCACTTAAGTGACGCAAGCGTTTGCATATAATATTTTGCATTAATATTAAAATATTATGTATATACTCTGCTTATACTTATACTTTATCTCATGTCTTAATGGTTGTACAGCAGAACAGCACATGTGAGGACCATGCTGAGAGGTTGTATGGATTTAGTTTCTTAGACTTCCTCCATTCCACATGCTTAGAGTGTCACTGGACTTAAATATCCACAGGGGAAGCACATTTGTTTGCCCTCAACTGTTGCAAGACATTAATAGATGCATGTTACTTTACATGGGTTTAAAGTTGATTTTCATTATAACAGACACGTGAATGTAGTGCCAGCAGAAAAACTGGGTATCTTTTAAACAAATTTAAACAAATCTACACACAGAACAGGTTAAATTAATGCTGTCAAAAACACTATAAATGATACAATAAATCTTGTTATCTTTGTAAGATTTTTAAAATATTCTCACAAGTACAGTTAAACCTCTTCAAAATAATCATAGGTGAAAAAGATTAATAAATGAACTAATAAAGGTTCATTTTTTAATCTAAAAGTTTACCAGTGACCCTAAGGGATTTAGGGTGTTTAATTCATTTTAAATCAATATAGCCTAAATCTGGTAACCCAACACCCCAACACCCCAACCCCCTTTGTAGAATTGTAGAAACATTTTGCTTATGCCAGAGCCCAGATTTAAACTCCTGTCTCTGGTGAGAGAGTTGGCATCTTTACACAATTAGAAAATCCAAAAGATATTCCAAAGACAAAGTAATACACAAATAAAATACTTCAGCAAC
>JAZGTK010016319.1:0-12794 GCA_036877625.1 Ambastaia sidthimunki
ATTCTGAATGATCTTGCAGGATTTTTGAGATATCTTTTGATTTATTTGTGCTTTTGTTATTTTGCTCATATGCACAAAGACGCTCTGCATAATTTTGCTAAATATATTTTATATGGACTTCCCTAGATCTATCTGATGTATTACTAGATGTTTCCGGTGTTGGAAAATCCACTTTCTCTTCCTTAGCAGCCACTGTAATTCTAGATCCTTTGTAGAATTTGTCTGAATGTCAGCAAAATAGTAGAAATGACATCCCATTATCCAGAGACTGCTTCCTAAGGCTGCAGCGTTTGTATATTCTTGGGAACATTCTGTTGAATCAACCTATTATGGAGACGGATAGCTTTATAATCCATGAATCCAAGTGCTGCCGGAAACTGTGTGAATAGGTTAAGGGAATGAGAGTCGTAATGCATGCAACAGGACCCATCATTCATGGCCTATTATCACAGATCCTGTAGCCTTTGAAAGAGACATTACCCAGATGTGATGTGAGCAGATTTCAAAGGGTGAAATTGTTCATTATTTTGCTCACTCAAATTTCTCTCTGCAACAAATACAGCTGCGCCCTGATTAAATTTGTAGTTCAACAAAGTCAATGTAGCCATTGAAGATTGCATGCATAAAAATGTAAATTCTGGCTGTCTCTGTAGTCTTTTTTTGTTTTGATGTGTAAATGATTAAAAGAAGGGTTGCCATTTTAAAAGGGTCACCATTTTAAATGAGTGCAGGCGTTGTGTAACACAGAAACACTATACTACATAAATATTCTTTATTATATGAGTAAAATAAAATGAATGCACTTCTAGAAGTGTAAGCAAATGACCCAGAGTGAGATAAACCAGAATAATAAACACACTATATATATATATATATATATATATATATATATTATACTTCTCATAGTGTTCGGTAAAATACTATATTTGTGTCAGGAACAGTTTTTAATTACAGCAGTGAGCATCTTTGACATATATTGATCTTAGCATGGCTTGATGCAAAAATATGCATGTCTTTATGAAATTAATCTGCTTAACTTCACAGTAAATCAAATCAAGAGATATTTCTTCTTGCTTTAAATGCACAAGCTATCTTCAGGAGAAGTGAAGCTGACATTAAAGACATTAGATGTATTTCCAACCATGAAAGAGGGCAAAATCATGCAATTCTGTATCTCAGAGCTGATACAGATCAGAGCAAAAGACTTGAGTTCTTCATAGATGAATGAATATTTCTGCTGATGAAATTTCTTCTGTAAGGAATCTGAAGTAGGAAAAAGGAGGTGGGAAGATAAATTAGTTCATGCTTTTTGACTCAATCGTGTTTAGCATTTGGATTATTCTGTTCTGTGTAACTGTAGGACTGAAACTTCAAGACTTTGAGTGTGGAGAGTATTGTTTCAGGTCACCTTATTTCTGCATGTGTTTCCTTTGAGACCAGTCACTGCTGAGATTGAGCAATCATGACTCATAAAGAGTTATAGCTCCTGAAAACTTTATAGAGCACTCTGCACAGAATGCACAAACAAAACTAATGCCTGGCTGGATTTCTGGGGAGAATTTGTTGCCATGTCAAACCAGGCTGTGATTTAAAGTTACAGGAATATTTCATTCTGTAACTATGAAACCTTAAGTTCAGACAAATGTAGCTTCTGCCTAAAAGCTCTCCTAATAATTAAGTAATAGTTTTTTGTAAAATAGGTCAATCAGGATGTGTTGTGTAAGTGGTAGATGTTTTAGAACTTTTGGATTAGGTTTTAACACATGCCTCCAAAGAGGACACAATATGATGTTTAATGTTTAGAGGCTTACACCATTGTAAAAAGTTTGGGAAAGACTGATTTAGCACAGCTGGGGGTAATGTTGGACTGCTAATCCAGCTGATTTACACAGGTAATACCTAAACATTTCACATTATTCACAAATAAATAATAATGTGTTGTATCTCATAGATCAGTATTATATCATAAATGAGTACATAGATCAGTATTATATCAGTATTATATCAATCATGACTGGCAGGTGTAGATTTTTACATTGAGTACAAGTGGTTCTGATTTTGGAAATAAAGACATGATGCATGTCTGACAGGTGTGAGTGACAGAAAATATTGCCACTGTCATATTACTCTTCAGGTGCAGCCAAGATGACCACTCAGCAAAACATTACAGTAAACAAATTTCAGATGCCATACATAATAACACTCACAAAATAAAATCTCCTGCTTCCTCTGTATAGATACACTGCCTCAAGCTATCTCATAAAGTATTGACAGTGACAGAATGAGCATTAAGAAAAATTATGGATACATGTCCCCACAGTAAATGACATCTATGGCTGTGGTGCTTATTTGAAAAGTACAGGTTTCTTTCTTTCAACATTCCCTCCAAAACCCTCATGTCTCCTTCCTACTCTATCTGCCAAAAAGTGACAAATACCCCAAATTATAAAAGATTAAGTTGTATTGACCTATAGGAGACTCAATTTCCCATATCCATCCTCATTAAAACACAAAACCAGCATATAAGAATTTCAAAATCTTGCCTTTGTATTGATCACACACAATAAAGCAATGAGCAATTTTATTGCGGTCCGTCTAAGGAAAGACAGACGTGCTTTCTATATATTGGCAGGTACGGCACCATTAGCCGTTTTGTGGATTCATTTGTAAGGAGTTGTGCTGCTGACCAGGCAAAAACACTTAAACGAACAAGAACTGGTGCACTTACTAAAGGCCCAGCATTACTAGCACCTGCTGACAGCCTCAGGGTTATTAATAGTTCTTGCTGAAATTAAAGTAAACACAACCTTAGCTTCGAGGAACTGTCTGTCTTCTTTAATGTGTCAGGTAATAATGACCATACTTAGTTTCCTTACAAAGATAAATTGGTGCAGCAAAAAAGCACTAGCCATCTCTACCATTCCCTCCCCCCTGGCTAAATAAAGAACTGTCCCATGGGAAGGAATACTTTAAAACATCTTAGGAAAGCAGTGTTCTGTTGTATTAGTCAGCTGAAGTCTACCATTAAACATGAACTGTCTTTTTTAATCAGTTAAATTAAGTGTTCCTATAGCTCACCTGTTAGAGCTTTGAGTTAGCAGTGTGGCTGTATACCTTTAAAAACAGTAAGTATAAAAATGTTTTTCCTTTTTTCAGTGACTTCTCTAAGCCAGATGTTTCTTTAACCCAAAAAGTTACCAAACATGAAAATCTTTTGTAATCTTTGATTATTTACTTGCATGGTATTTTAAGCCTGAATGCATGCTTTTAAAAACAGTAAATAAATAAATACAGACAGTAAATAAATACATTTTCAGAGTGCTTGCAGTATTGGACACGTCATATAAACTACTTTTATGATATTTTGTGGTGCTTTTTAGAAGATCAATGATGGTCACTGTCATTGTAGAGAAAGGAGTCAGGTGACAAAATTATTCAACATTTCTCTTTTATGTTCCACAAGAGAATAACAGCATCAGGTTTGAAACAACATAGAGTCAGTATATGATACATAATGACAGAAACAGAAACATTGCTAAAGTGCTTTGTTCCAGCAGAAAAATCCCATGATGTAGAGTCTAATAATGCCTTAGAAAGTGTGTGAATGGCCATTTAAACCTGCTTAGATCAGAGACGGCTGGATGGAGGGGAGGGGAACTTTAAATTAATGCCTGTACTTTAAAAGCAGGTCTGCTCATTCTGATGAAGCGGGTGTTCTTTACAAATCGCCTGGGAAATAGATTTTTCCACAGGTGCCAATAGCTTTCCTAAATGGCCACATGCTCTAATATGTCTTGATGATTGACCGCCTTTCAGGACTTAGCAGGGGAGGGTTTCATGGGCCCAAAGTTGCAAGGAATGTAAGAGTCTGGGTTTAAATGTGTGTGTGATAGGAGTATCGAGGCACTGCAGGCAAGGGAACTCCAGTGTGTGAAGGCTTGTGGCACTGTATTGAGGTATGGCACCAGAGCCCAAAATCTATTTTTTTCACATCTGCCACTGGCGGGTAAATTAAGAAAATGTACTGGCCAGAAATACTTCTTATTTTTATTGGAAAAAAGAGATATACTTTTGTGCATATGAAAATTGGATTATGTTTTTCTTTGTATACTGCAGCTCTGTGTCACCCACAGCATTATATTATAGGAGATGAGTCAGTCTCTGTTCCACACTGAAACTGCACCTGTCACAAAAAAATAAGTCCATCAAGATTTTGTTGCTCATGTTTTAGTTTTGGTTGCTTGTTTTGAAAAAATTCTACATGCTCACATCTCTATCCGTCACTGAGTTCTTAAGAAGTTTGCACAGACGTAAAACGTGGGAAAAAGAGTGGTTACTTTGTGCACCACTCTGACTGCGTGAAATAATACAATTTTTCCTGAACTAGCATTGTTTGCCAAGTCAAGCATCACATTTGTTATTGCTCATGAGTAGTGTTAAGGATCTGAACAACAACTGGCATTTAACTTATTCCGCACCATTTCTGCTACATATATACAGCTTATATTGTGTGATCTTGATGTGACTTTTTTCTAGGTGATCAGACTTCTAGGTGCAGACAATAAACAGGTGGAAAAAATTACATTGAAATTGTGTTGAATGAGGGATCTGACCATAAGATCAAACATTTAGTGGTGACTCTTTATCTTGGGCCAGTAAGCAACCATTCAGAACACTATCATAACCACATAACAGTGTCTTTAAAACCCTTCCATCATGACACAAGCACTACTTACATTTCCCTCACAAAATACAAACATCTAGCCTGTTACGGTTTATTGAACATGTTACAGTAGTTTAAATTCTCTGTATTACTGTAATACATCTGTGCATTTCATATTTATGGCACTTCATTCTTCTTTTGAAAGCAATTTTTCTTTTACTTTTGGAACTGAAGGTGATTTTAATAGAGTCTGATGTTGTAATGTCTGATTTTCATAATGAAAGATGATGCTCTTTCATAAATGTTGAATGAAGATCAATCAAGTACATACTAGGAGATTTTCCCCATAGTTTTCAAACTTGGCGATCCAATACTCATAATAAATACTTCTGAGTCATTGTCTGTCTGCTCATGAGCAGAAGATAAGCCCCGGCATTCACTTAATTGTGACACATTTAGACTCACGTCTCTGTGCTGTCAGTTAAAAGTGCCATTTTCAATTGCCAAAGCATAAAAATAAAATAATAAAAATGAACTGTTTTTATTTACTGTTTCGGTAACCCTTTATTTTACAGTGTCTTTACAAGTACTTACTATAATAATACTAGTAGATTATGCATAATTGCATTCAACTAAACCTCAAACCAATCCCTAATCCTAACCTTACCTCTATAGTTAGCATGCACATGTTGTTAATTAATATTACTTAAATGTATATTTATACATTTGTGTACACACTGTTTATTGTGAAATAAAAACCATATGTAAATGATGTATGATTTTGAAGGGAAAGCATTGATGGTTGTTTTGTTTTGGCAGGATTCAGTCGGGGTCTTACCTGAGCACCGGCTGGTTCACGCTCATTCTGGCGATGGACATGTGCAAGGAGATCAGAGTCTATGGCATGATCAATGACACATACTGCAAGTAAGACTGACACACAATCTACAGCTTGACTGAGGCCTGAAAATAGCTTCACCTGCCTATTAACTGAGGCCTGTAAGGCAAACCACAGAACTAATGCCAGAATGGTGACCAAACCGCCTCTCAGCTGAGTCTGTCCCTGTGGGCTTGCCATGATGATAAATGCTTTTACAGCTTTCAGTGCAGTTCATAGTGTCATTACTATATAATTCAAATTTGTTATTTTTTTATGAATGTTTCCTTAATTACTATAATTATGGAGGAGGCCATGCTATAATTTTATAGCTATTTTTCTGGCCGACAACCAAGACCAATTCAGGGCAGTGTAATTAATGACCATAAATAAATAAAAAAAAATAACTTCTATATAATTATATCTGTTGATCTGTTGTCTTTTTGGATTTGTGTCATAATTACTGTAATAATTCTGCTTTTTCAAACACATTGCTGTGCGTGTTAAGAGAAATACATTAACATTCTAAGATTCTCCTTTATCATGAATGTCACACTATGTCTCTGGTTTAATGATAGTGTTCCTAACAACCTCATGTCCCCCCTGCTGTAGATAGACATGATAAGCAAAGCATGTGATGATGCGATTAGCAGGCTTGTAAAGCAGCTATTATGGTCTGTTTTCTCAGCCATATATTCGTTCCAATCTCCCTTTCAAAACAATGAGCAATTTTCACTTCACAGCATCTCCCAGTCACCTGTAACTGTGACAAAATTAGAAAACAGTGGCCACAACAAAAGTCATTTTGATGAAAGGCAGTTCAGCTGGGAAGTGTCTATTTTAGCACAATGTGTAAGCTGTTGTTGCAATTGACCCCACTGGATCTCCTGTAATTAAAATTCAACAGGTGCTACAGGGAGAAAAAAATGTAATTCATTTGTAAGAAAATAGGCCTTCTGAGCCACAGTTTCACTGCATGTGTATTGCTTATGAATGTAGAATAATCAGGCTTTGAGAAAACAGTAACAATGGATTGGAGTATAAATATACCAGTAGGCCTGCTTGAAAGTCACCATCATAAAATAAAAAAAACTCAGGACTTGTCGATTTAACAAGTTAATTACGACAGTTATCTGTAAATACATTTATTGTAATTCCAATTAACCTATACAGAAATTCTGTAATGAGAAAGTTTTCTTACTATCGACTACAATCTGAGCATAAAGTACCACTCAAATGCATAAAAATTCTGCAGTCAGCACAGCCCAGCTGTTACATAGACATCACGCCTCAGCGAAGCACACTTAACACGAGCAGTAGCACGGAATGAGTCAGGAGCCGTTCACACAGGACACAGTCTCGCCTTAAAAAACAGCTGGACTGAATGTAGCGTAACGGAACAAAATGCTAGTTTTGACACAATGCAACAATTAAAAAAGTAGCACAGCCAGAACAAAATAATAATGGTATGAACGACTGCTAAAACAAACTGGAAAACTGGATTGCAAACTGGACTGCTGTGGAGAAAACAAAGCAAACAGTAGATTGGCTTCTAAAGCCACTTGTGTAATGACTATTCAATGATTTACTTTTACTGCCACAATCATTTATTTAGCTTTCTCAACAAATATTAATGTTTTAGATTATTTTAAAATACTTTATTATGTAATCTTCTCTGTTATTTTAGATCTGAAAGCTACAAGAAGGTGCCCTACCACTACTATGAAGCAGGAAGTCGTGACGAATGTGCCGAGTACCTCTTGCACGAGAGCGCCCCCTATGGCGGACACCGTTTCATCACAGAAAAGGCTGTTTTTGCAAAGTGGGCCAAAACTCATCCCATCAAATTTTTTAGTCCAGAATGGCAGCTGTCATGACCAATGGAATGTGCCCAACACTAAGACTCCAATGGCCTGCACTTCCTCATTCTTAAATCACCACACAAAAACTTGCCACACAAAGGCAAGAAGAATCACAGCACCAGTTGTTGGTGTGCAGTAAGTATCCCATCCTAACCGTGAACTTCTGACGCAGTCTTACCTAAACAGTGCTGGTTCTTGCTTTCTGCAAATGGTTTCACATCCGTTATTTATGGCTGATAGATAAGCATTGGAATGAAACCGACTTTAAAAAATAGTTCTGCCACTGTCAGACCTTTTACTTGCGTTCATTACCCGTAAAAGTCATTATTACAAAAGCCAAACTGTTTTCATTACATATCTTATTGAGGATACAGTATGTAATTTTGTATGAACAGCTGAATATTAAGTCATTCATGTGTGTAGGTTCAGTGAAGTTTGTTGTGCCTGTATGCAGTGTAGCATATTGTGCAAAGCATTGTTACCCAATCCATCATTTTTGCCTTATTTTCTTGTTTAAAAAATGACTCTTAAATCCAGAAACTGTCATCATCCTGAGATCCTTTAATATATAGGGGCCACAAGTCCTGTTGTCAGATCAGCAGGTTAATTTGATTAGCTACTGTAGCTGTACCATCATATAATTCAGCAGGCAATGCAGCACCCAAGAGCCCTCCCCCCACTGTGTTACAAAGTCCTGTGTGCATGTCATTGTGTTTTTTCTCCATCAAGCACAGTATGAAGCATTCTGCATGAACAGGAACATTCATAACAAGATGTTCTATCAGTTTGGGATTATGACATCATCAGGCAGCTCAGCTAGGACAGCCTTCTCTTCGCACTGTTTAATGCGCCGTTCCGCGCACGTTTGACCAACGTTGCTGTAGCATTGCAACACTGTTGCAGTGCCATTTGTTTTCCCTGGAGAGAATGATCTAGCCACTGGATGGACCTGCTGTGTGAGCATTATATATATGCTGTGACAATATGCGACATACACAGAGGACAAGAGCAAGGAGCAGAAGCGCCTTGATGAGATACTGCTCACGCCTCCGGCCAATCTGTTCATTTAAACAATTGATGCCGGGTCAATTTCTCAGAGTGCTGACCTAGGCTCATCATTTGCTGTCGCCTGTATTGATTTTCTTCACCATGTGACAAAAAAGCAGACCTGATTAAGAAACAGCACTTTCACTCGTTGAATTTAGTATCTGTTCTGCTGTTTATGCCTCAGTCATTACTACCTATACACATTATTTAGGGGAAGGGGATAAGATGTACCACTTTTTTAATAAACTGATCTATAAGCAGGCCCAGAGAAATGAGATAGAGATTAAAAAATATGCAGACGTCCTGAAATTATATTTCAGGATACCTGCTATCAACTGATATGAAATTGCAATTAGTTAGTAATAGCAGTCACTAAAACATCTTATCTCAATGTGCCTGGCATGCTTTACCACAGCTATAATTCTGGAACAATTCTGCTTAACATGTCATGACAAATTTTTGGCCCAAAGTGTTACAGTACTTTGCGTTTTACAAAGTTTCTTCCATTAAAATGTGTAGGACAGCAATGGTGTGACGCAATGGCACATCTTACCCCACTCCCCTGTACAATGAGCTCATGTGAAGAGCTCATGACACTTGAAAAGCTTTAATATCTTCATTTCATGATCTGGTTGCAGTCGCCTTTTCACAGATCTTCAGCAGCATTTGTGGTTCTTACACAAACACGTGAATGATTCTATCACCCAGTTCTTCGTCTAACCTAAAATGTAGCACATTTTATGTAGTTTTGTGGGTGCACAGAACTCAACTGTCCTCAACTTTGGGCTTGTCTGTCATAAGTGCTTTTCTTTAACCTTTTAAAAGCATACATGTTTGAGGTATACACTTCATAGATTTTTCTTTTCAGAAGTGTCCTTTTTTTAGTTGCTTTTATCTTTTATTTTGGTTGTTTTTATCTTTTATTTTGGTTGTTTTATTCCATATTGCATTATTTTATTATTTTATTGCTTTTTTCTTTTGCTATGGGTATGTCTTCTTGCAATTAAGCCTTCAGCCATTCAGAGAAGAATCTGTTTTGTGGATGTTGATTGGTGCTGAGTGTTTTGCCCCTGATTGTTTATGCAATCTGCAAAGAGTCAAATAGTACAGTGCCTTGCAAAAGTAACAATTCCACTAACAAAGATGCAATTGCCTTACATTTGGCCTCTACCTGTGAATCATTAAAATGACATCTTCACTTTCTACAAAAGCTTCACAGTCAGTCATTCAGACTGTGGTTTCAAAGAACAGCAGCTTTGCAAAGATTAGAGATCATTACAATGAAAAGTGAGATAATGTAAAGCATATATCTTGTAACACTAGATTTTTACATCTATTATTTAAGAAAATGTGTGTGGCAATTACTTGTACAAAACTTACAATGTGGTTGCTAAGGCATTATTAGGTGGTTATTCTGGTTCATTGGATGGTTGCCAATTGGCCTAGATCAGAATAGCCCACCCCTAGGTTTCTATAGAATTCTAATCACTAGATATGGAACAAAGTGTCATTCATAATACTGGCTTGTATGAGAAGATGGTCAATACTCAAGAAGTCAATACACGCATGCTTTTTGAAAGCTGGGAATAGACATGTTGTTAAAAAGAGAGGAAGAATGGATGGAAATCTTTCACCTGAACTGTGATCCTAAACAGGAGGTCAGTGTATGAGTGAAAGAGGTGAATTTCCTACAATGCTCCAGTCAAAGACCTGATCTTAGTCCAATTGTAAATCTCATGCTGCATTTGAAAATCACAGTGCACAGGTCACTGACTAACCTGAAATACCAATTTGCCTGAGAAAATGGGACAAAATTACACCTGAGCAGCGTGCAAAACTGGTGCACACGTACCCCAAAAGACCTGGAATATATCTGCTGCGAATGTGGCTCATTAAAACACTCCAGTGCAGAAGTGAATACACATTTTTGTTTTAATTAAAATATATATGTAATGTTTTGTAACGCATACAAGTTTAATGAGAGAGTTGAAAATCTTTGCAAGGCACTGCATCATCCTGTGTTGTGATTGTGAGACGTTATGAAAGTTGCCTTGAATGTATTTCACAAAGTGGATCGGTTAACATGGTGTTTTAACATTGTTTTGCGGTGCACACAAAATATGTTTGTTCTTTTGTTTAATCTTAAAGGTGTTCAAGTGGATTCAAATTGTTTGGGCACAGCCCTCTGTTACAGAGTATAATTGCATATATTTTTGAGTTATTTACAGGTCAGTCTACTGTATCGTGTGTAATTAACAGCAGTGTGCAATTGAATAGAAAGCACCAATAACTTACCAAGTTCTCATTTCTTTCTATAATAATGTACGGTCACAGCATTGTGTTTCTGAAATCCTGTATTTGTGTTAAAACCTTTTATAACTAACTTGAGGTTATAAAGTGTCATTGTTATGTGAATTTACATGCTCTTATTGCTGTCAAGTGTTTGAATATCATCATAGCGGATTGTTTAAAATTTAACTTTTTTAATTATTTTCAGTAGCCCATATGTGTAAGCCGGTCACAAAATAATTAGGACCCAATGCTAAGTATTGACCAATGAGAATAGAGTATTTCAGAGCAAGTAATTAGTGTAAATACTCAGACGCTATTGTAGGTATTATTGTTTCTGCTCACCTAAGCAGAGCTGGATTTACATTACAGTTCTGCATAACCAGATAAGTTATATATATGTACATGCTAAAGAGATTTCTTTAGTTGTTTTTCCTTAATCAGTGATGTTATAAGTATATGTATTATTAGTCGGTGACATGCATTAGTGGTGCTTTTGCTGTATTGTTGTGCTGCTCTGTTGTTTTCACATGGGATTATTAGAGAAGTGAGCTGATTATGATCAATGGTTATACCTCTCATTACAGTGCAAATGAAGCATAGGACAGTGAGAGGAAATGAGCTTTAGTGCCTCGTCTAGCACATATCTTATTCCAGCATATCTTTATGTTTCTCCCACTCCATGTACCTGCTGTTGATTAAACTCTGAGGCTTTTATAAAGACCTCTGTTGTAAAGCCAGTGGGCAGTGATACATTACAACGTTACTTGACATTCTGAAGTTCTCTATAGTTCATCTGAAACTTTGCTGAGCAGGGTCAGATAACACATCATTTCACTTTTTTCTTTTTTAAATCAAATGTGTACGTTTTCCTGCAGAATGTTCTGTTCTAATGCCCTTGACGGAACCAATGACATTGGCATATGTATTGTGCTCGCTATCATTATTTCACTATTTTTCCTTGAAAATCAGGATTTTAAAAATCGTGTGAGGAGACACGTTTAGTATCTCTCGATTGCGCTTGACACTTTATGTCACATATAAAAATATCCTTACGTGCACACACATATACATACACACACATACAGTATATATAGAGAGAGAGAGACAGACAGGTAGATATATTTTCTACCAGTTAGTGTAAACAGAGTGAAAACATTGTGGTCCATCATGTTGTTTTTATGAAGTTTACATTTTTGCTCTTGTTAAACCTGATTGTTCTCTGTGTTGTTTCATGTAATCACTTTTGTCTTCTTTAATATCTGTAACTATGTATGCTGCTTTTCTTTTCTTCTTATCCTATTTGTCTGCTAGACTACCATGTTTGGTTGCTGGGGAAACAAATGTTACATATTGACAAAATGTGCTTTACAAGCAATGTGATTGTGTCACATTCGTTTTTGTACTTGCTGTCTGGCTGTTTGTAATAAATAAACAAAATTAAATATGTGATATGAGGACTTTTTTGTTTTCAAACGGCGTCAATAATACATGAATATAAATGAATGTCTGTGTTCAGAACTGAATACTTACTACTTACTTAACTTACACTGTACTTCCCCCTACATCATTATTAAATGACCTCACTACTGTACATTTCTCAGATGATCTTATGGCATCTAATTTTTAAATTGTTTTGAAAACACAAAAAGTTATTTTGCATTTTATTTCAACTGTGTAAAAATTTACGTCTTAACATTTGACAGATTAATAAAAGTCAAGAAGCGCATTGCATTGTGGGATACATACAGTAAATTTATTAGATCATTAGGGTATGGGAATGCATATAGAAATGTCTACTGCGAGTACATACATACCAATTGCAGGAATACAAGTAGTATTTAAGTAGTATTTTAAATATAGACATCATTTATACAAGGGGTCTCCAATCTATGCTCCTGGAGGACTTGCAGGGTTTAGCTCCAGCTTACTCCAACACACCTGTCTGGATGTTTCTAGCAGTCCCAAAGACCTTGATTGGCTGGTTTAGCTGTGCTTAATTAAAGTTGGTGCTAAACAAGGTCTGTGGACCTTCTTAAAGCTGACTTATACCCTA
>JAZGTK010016320.1:0-12793 GCA_036877625.1 Ambastaia sidthimunki
ATAGTCCTGTTGATATATGTATGAGACCAAAATTTGATTATATGTGTAATCCACAGGAAACACAAAACTCTTGATGTACTCTTCAATGTATTTGTGAGCGCAGCTGGGTTTTATAATGATAAAAACATCAGCAGTAAAACTTTCACTATTGAGATTTTAAGATCTTATTGTTACATGAGATCTGATTTGTAGTGTTTGACGGTATAATCCAGTTAGATTCAAACCTGATGTGATGCTGTTAAGACAATCCCACAAAATATGAGCATAAAGAGTTTTATGAGATTACAGCAAGAGTTCACTCCAGATCAAGAGAACTGGGCTCTTAACAAATTAAATCATAGTTTTTGTTATATAACGTTTTATCCATTTACAATAGTACAATAAGAAAGCAGTACAAACAGCCAATTATATATGGCCCTTATAACACTTGCATTTATTTATGACTATGATGGTGTTTACTGACATCAAGAATTTTAAGAACATACTCATGCTTGAAGCTTTAAAGCATTCAGTGTAAAAGTGAAAACTGAGAATGAATGAAGTCAAGATCATGGCATGATAAAAACCATATGAACCATATCTTTGAAATATATCCATTTTAAAAAGAAAATGCTGGTATCAAATATTGTGTGTAAATATATAATGAAATATTGTGAACATTTAGAATTTGATTTTTTTTGTGGGCAAAAAAACTTCTTAAACCCAGTTTGCTCTGTGTACATAAGTGTGGTACACTAAAAAAATCTTGTTGACATTACACGGTTTTAAATCATTTCCAGAGTTTTGATACAGAACTTTGCTACGTATAACAAAAAACGATCGAAAGTTGATCGAAAGTCTTGAAACACATCAAAAAAGTTTACTATGCTATTTCATAAGTGTCGCCCTGCCAAACTCTGTGAAGAAAGATTGTGCAAGTTCATCTGGCAAAACCCATTCCCCTCCACATCTGGATAATATTACACATAGTGGAGACATGAAGCCCAGCACCCCTGGAGATAAAAATACACAAACTATTTTTTTATTACCACAAGATTTACAGGTAACTACCTGACTACTAACTATATTAACTGACTGCTTAGATAAGCTAGACTAAGCATTACGCTCAATAATTGGAGGCCAATATTGCTCCCCTGCACTGATGCATAAATAGTGGAGACGCACAGCTTGTCAACAGATGTTTTGCTGCATACGAACCGGACAGCTTTCACAAACAGGAGAAACAGAACTGAACGCAGTAGTCTTCAAACTCGTTTGTGAAAGTTGTAACTTGACACGCCGTTTTAACGCAACGCTTTTAAGGCGCGAAACGCGACGCAACCATAAAAGACGTCATCTGACACAAGTACAAGGACCAACAACTTACGTTAAATGAAACGCAAGTAAATCTCAAGTGAATCACGCACTGCAAGTTTCTCGTACTACTAAGTCTTTCCAGACCCAAGGCCATTTCTCGCCTGCATCCATTGAAGTGGCGTTGCGTCTGGAACAGTAAGATATGGTTTCAGGGACTTGCAAGAATCTTGTACGAAAAACTTAAGCGATGTTTTGCGTGCATGCTCCCAGCCGCTGACCTTAAGCCAGGAGGGATACGAAGTTGCAAAGACGTGCAACGCCAATATATAATTGTATCAGTTTGAGCGAGCAATGAAAGAAGATTGAAATGGGTTTGCAAGATGAGAAGCTCTGAAACTCGCTGGTTGGCCTGCACACTATGGCTTTACAATGTACGACACATAACAAAAGCGGTTCTTACAGTGAATTATGTATCAGCACAAAGGCATCCAGTTTACCTGCAATCGCTCCGACGCAGGCTGCCACATTTTACTGGATTGTAAGCTCGATCTCAGGCTGGAAACAGCTCGCTGGTGGCAGAGGGATAGTCCAGCTATAACATCTGCTGGCTGGCGGCGCTTTCTCACCCCTTCTCTCTCCTCCTGCGATCCCGAGTTAATTCCAACGGTGCGCAAGAACGAAACTCCGCCTGCGAAAACCCGCACAGTCTCTTTTCTTTTTCTCCCCTTTTCTTTCTGTGTCCTCCGCCCCCTCTTTCAACCGGTGAGGTTCTCGAGATGGCCGGTAGAGGGCGGTATGGGACGCTTTGGGATTGCAGATTTTGATTACACCTGGCATGGGTCCCACACACATTGTAAAAATTTAGTCAATATGATTATGTTTTCAAGAACTAAATATAGAAAAAATCTTTGTGTATTAGTTTAATAATTGTGATAATAACGAAACTTATTACAAGATAGGCTTCCAAGCCAGCTGCAGATTTCAGTGGGCCAATTGGTATAGTCAAATCTGATCTTCTGAGAAGTGATGTCAGAGGTCAGAGATTGACCCTGTGTCTGTTTAAATGGTCTTTTAAGTAGAATTTTATATTTTACCACCATAGTTGCTCAGCCCACATGTTTAGTGTAGGCAGAGATCTAGTAAAGGTGCCCTAAACAATGTTTGGAATGGAAAAGCATTACTGCATAATGTGTACTCTATACTCTTTGCTGTCTATATACTCTCTGATGTAATGTTATATAGCATGTAATGATAGCATGTAATATATATATACATACTACTTTTGCTACATGACATCATTGCACGTCAAGTTGTTTAAAAAATGTTGTAGTATTAATTCTTTCAACTATTGTCATGTAATTTTACTGATATGACAGGAGTCTTTATTGCATGTGTATATAATTTTAAATATATTTTAAAGGGTAAAATTTAAAAATTACACTTTTTTACATTAGATGGTTTTCTACTTGTAGAAGAAGCAACAGGAATCATCTCCATACAGAACTAGTCATAAAGTGCTTTGTGTAGACATCTGAATAGAACAAAAGCAAACACAGAGGTCAAATAAACACTCAGTCAATGAGCTTTAACACACCCTCACACTCTTTTAAAGGTCAAAGCCATTAAAAGTGTGTCTTCTCCCCCCTGAAGTGGGGTGATTTCTGAGTGTCTAGTATTTTTTGCAGATGTTTACTTTCAGAACATCTGGAAACCACACAAGGTCACTGACAGGTCTAGGACACTGTTTGAACTCCTTATAAGGGCAGAGCCAGCTGGAGGACATTCCATGAGCAGACAGTCAAAGACATTCCGGCTGTGGAAAAGGCATTTTCATGTAGGCTTACTGCCTGTGTCTGTGTGTTTCTCATTTTGAGACATAAGAAGGTATTGCAACACTGAGTGGTTTTACAAATGTCAAAAATTCTTTGTGTACTAGACAGAAAGCAGTTATGAGTTTGGGCTGTTTGGAGTGTATGTCTAAAAGAGAGAGATAAAGAATGTGTGTGTGACAGAGGCAATGCAAAACTTACCATCTGTTCATTGAAAAACTCAGCACCGGAATGTGGTGTATAGTGATATGAAGTTATGGTGTAGTTTTCTCTCCAAAATAAAATATCCTTTACATGTGTGCCAAGAACTGTAAACACCACTAAGATTAATTTAATCTTAAATTAAATTTCATAACATCTGTCATGATTTAAAGTAGAGTTATAGCTTTAGATTTATAATATATTACATTATAATGTTTATTATAATTTACATTTAATAATTTACCAGATGTTTTTTTATCCAAAGCAGCTTACAACGCATTTTATTAGTTGATGTGTTCCCTAAGATTTAAATTAATCTTTTTGGTGTTGTGCTCAACCAATTGGGTAACAGGAATTTTGAATAATTATTATACTTTAGTCATACAAAGAAATGCTTTAGGCTTTCACTTTAACTTTTATTAGTACATCATTCCACATATATAACCAAAAGATGTTACCTTTTGTACAATACAAACAGTGCTTAGGCGAAGAAGCTTTCCTTTAGTACTGATCCCAGACCAGTTTTAAGACCCATAACCTCAGGGATAAATGAAAATTCTATCATCATTTGTTCACCCTCAATGTTTTTCCAAATCTGTTTAATTTTCTTTCTTCTGTGTAACACTGTATAGGAATCTGGAAAACATTTGCTCTTTTCCATACTACAAAAGTGAAAGGTGATTTATCCCGTCAAGCACCAAAAAACACCATAAAAGTACAAAACAGTCATATAATGTGTTTGTGTGAGGATCAGAAAATAGTTTGCACTAAGTTTAAAACAATGAAATAACTCACTTTTGGTCACTCCACATGAGAACAATTTGGTCAAGCATGGCATGTGTTCAGCAGCCATATTTTAATGTGCACAAGCAAATTTTTTAGTATGTAACTTAAATTTCAGTCTGTTCATAACACAAAAATTTCACATGGGTTATGAACATTTGAAATATAATACCTCTATGGTGTTATTTTGAAAATTCACAGAATAATAACTATTTAGTTTTGCTGTGTGGTCACATTCTACAGAATTCTAGTTACATACATAAATGCAGAATTTCAGTTCTTGTGTTAAATAAGAACTTACCATTTAGCAAACGAACCATGGTCTCACTGGTCTCAGATCAGTGGCAGGAGACAGCTTCTACCTGTCTACACTAAGCAAGAGGATAACCATAGAAACACAATGAGTAGAACTAGATGCAGATATGGAAGATAAGAGGGAAGGATAGGAGATGGGAAGAATGAAAACATTCTATGAATACCACTCCAGCCAGACACAAATGAAGAGAAAAAGAGAGAGAGTTGGAACCAACTGCAGGAACAGCAGAAGCACACGGCAGAACTACACCGGCTTTAACCAGACTTTCAGCCTGGATGAGATACAGTACAGCTCTTGTTTCAATGCTTCTACCATAAGCTCACTGTTATCTGAATAGAACCTAATAGAGAAAGTTAATTCCACACACGGAGGCTATTTTTAAATCTATTTGTATGCCAATAAACATTCTGTTCAGACTTTGTCCAAGAAACGTTCCTCAGTTTCCTGTGTATACTGTATTAAAAGCAGCATTTTCAAATCTTGATTTTTTTTCCTGCTCTTGCACCCTGTTACATTTGACTTTCTCGTGTTTTTGTTTTCAGGTTGTTCTGAATGGTCTCTCAGGGATTATTTGCTAAGAGAAATAAGGAGCTTTGCAGATGTATTGAAACAGAGGCGTCTTGTTCAGTTAAGTTCCACAAAACACTATGAAATAAGACCAAAACTCCTATTTTATTACTTACCGTAAAATGACAACCAAATATCACTTATAAAAGCACTGTTAGTGCTGCCTTTACATTAGCAGTGGTATCTTAGGACTTTGCTACCACCATGATTATGACACTAAAAAGACCACAATGAACAGTAAGAAATAAACAGCAATGTACATAAGGTTACAGAGTAATGCGAAAACCATTGATCCTATCCATGCACCAGTTAAGGCAACCTACATCATCTTATCTTTTGTTTTGTTCCTAGTCATTCTTCTGTATAAAGTTACAGTATAACTGAACTATGAAGAGAGAGCTATTATACCTAATTCTACAGCTTGGACTGCTGCTATCATTTTTGTGATCAGAGTCTGGAGGGAGAGAGGGCCGATAAAATACCCACCCCCACCCGACACACACGTTTTGCAATGTAGCATGTTATTTGTCTACTTACATTCCACAAAATATTTGCGTCTGCAAACAAAGCACATTTGTTTATGACTAATCCAGATTAAACTAATTCTGTGCTGCCCTCTTGGTGCTTGATTTGAATTCAACTCTTTAAAGCTTTAAGTGTCACAATGATAAAATATATCAAAAGTTTTTGATTACAGTTTATTTTTAAACTATTTTCTGGAAATAAATACTGAATTATTGGCTCATTTCAAAGGCTGGAACAGTGCCTGTGTGTATGCATGATGTATAATGTATGTGTGTGTGTATGTGAACACAAAGTGCATTGCTTTACAAATCTTTTGTTTTAATGAGTGCAACCAGGGGCTTGTCATCTGGGCTGTAATCTTCGTAGCTGATAGGAGTGGCGTCATACATTGCTGGTCTAGATTTCTTCCCAAACCTGTACCAGACACACACAAGGGAACAGTTTTGTAATGCTCTTGTTCATATTTAAAGATCATTTAACCCTAAAATGCCTCACCCTCATGTCACCAAACCCACAAGATTTCCTGCAAGACATGGTGGATCATATTTGGAAACAGCACATTCCGAAATAAATGGCATTTGCATTCAAACTCGGTAATAAAGACATGTTGATGCACCACATTTAAATACAGTTTGTGTATTTAAGAACAAATTGTATACCTTTAGAAAACACAGAATATAGTGCAAAAGTAGTGGACTTGTTTAAGGACACTTTATATTGTTCTATAGTGTTCTTTTTGGAATCACAGGTCATGGTTCGGTGTGCTTTTGTTAAGGAAATAGTATAGAAAGAGCAGCATAACCAAACCTAACCAAACCTTGTAAAATATCTTCTTTTGGCAGTATTATGAACAAAAAAAGCATACGGGTTGGACATGAGGGTATAAAATAATAGAATTGTCATTTTCAGGTAAACTACTTCTGTTCAAAAATCAACATCCACTCAAATCAACTAATGTTTAGACATACAGGATTATACACATGACATTTTTGGCTATTTATGGCACAACATTACACAACCTGTACCTGTATGAATAGTTTACAGGTATGACGTACCTCGCGTGGCGAATGGAAGCGATAGCGTTGCTGAAATCGCTGTCAATGCTGCGGCAGTTGTAAAACTCCTGGTAGGCATGACGGGATGAGCCCTGGTACTCGATGCGACTGATGCGACAGATGCCAACGATGAGGATGATGAGCATCAGGACGAAGGCTACGCACAGAGCGCCAATGATTATGTACAGAGAGTGACGAGGCATGTTGGTCAACGAGTCCACGGGCTGAGCCATCTTCCACTGCAGATCTGAGGCAGAAAAACACAACACAGTGTATGAAAAGGGAGGACAGATTTTGCAAAACTTGCTGCCATGAATCTGAGAGGTAATGCTTTGGGTGGTTGCCAGGATGTTGCTATGGCATTCTGTGTAGTTATTAGCATAGCTGCAAGTCAGAAGAGCCCACATTAGTTTCTATGAAATCTTGGGTAGTTGTTAGATATGGTTTAGGTTATTTGTCAGTTTTATTGGGCAATAATTGTTTGTCAGATTGCTTAGAAAAGTTCTAGCACACTTCTTAACAAGCTGATTTTATGTAGCATTTTACGTTCATAGCCAAATGGTGTGGCAAGTTACAGGCCAAAGCCCTAGCAACACCCTAGCAACCACTTAGAACAATTGCGTAACTATTAACTGACAACACTTTAGCAATCTAAAATCTTGTTTATTCTTTGAAAAAAAAAATGGTATAGCTGATGAAACATTATAATAGTAAACTCAAGTGTCAGCTAGCAAGAACAGACACGCACAGATAAACGCAGTGCAAAACACAAGCTCTCAGTTGTGAGTTATCTCAGAGTGACACAATGTCTCCGCCTCTCCGCACGTAAGAAGAGTGGCTGTAATAGTGTGAGCTGGCAGCGCGTGATGAGCTGCACACAAAGCTAATGGCATTGCATCATAGCTGCCTTAAATGGTAGTACCACGTCACTCCTCAGGGGACTGCGGTCTGCTCCTGTGCATGCATGACAGTGTCCTTGAAGGATGTGATTGGACAGCAAAGCCTTTAAAAATACCTTCTGATCTATCTCCTTCTGCATGACCATGACCTGAACCGCCCTCAGTGGAGCAAGGACATCACACCCCCTTTATGTTTTGCATGCTTTATATATGGACACTACGTTTTTCATTATTTATATTTGTGTTTTTTAATTTTACAATGTCCCACAAGAGTAATTAGTGTTGGAGGTGTTGGAGTAACTTACGGATCTCACAGTTACCACCAACCCAACCAGGTGGGCAGTGACAGGTGTAGCCATTTGATTGGTCGATACAGGTGCCACCATGGTGACAGGGGTTACTCTCACACTCATTCACATCAACTTCACAGTTCTCGCCTACAAAGAGACAAACAGGTGTGTTTATACACAACACAGCCCTAGCACAACTAACTACCTCGTAATGTTTGTTCTGCATACCAGTTGTTTATAAATTATTAAACAAAACACAGTGTACAAAATAGTGCAGTGACAATGCAAATGATAAAAATTTCAAAAAGCATTATGCTAAACTGTCTCACTAAATTAAATTACCTAATTAAATTACTTAATTAAGTCGCTTAATTAAATCACTAAACTGTTTAATTCAGCAATGTGATGGCAGGTCAAAATGTATTTGCAGACTGATCAAATAATGACTTAAGAAGATGTTAAAAAAAATTACTTCTATTTTAATCTTCATAATTTCTGCTGATATAGTGTTTTGTGCATAATGTTCTGCACAGTTTAGAAGGCCACCCAAAAACACTACACAACAAATTACCATACAGTGCACAAAATACACACTCCATACTGCAAAAAATGTTGTATGGTAGCAAGCTATTGCTGACATAACACATATGAAAAGACCCAAATATTCACCAATGTAACCAGGTGGGCACACGCAGGACACATTTCTCCCTCCACTTTCACAGCGTCCACCATTCTGGCATCTGAGCTTCAAACAGGGGTCCTTATAAATCTCACAGTGTTTTCCTGAACAAATTCACATTGGTTGAGTGAAGTCATATGTGTTTAAGTCAAAGTGACATTGTTGAGTAATTGTACATTAACTGCAGGGTCGCTGCTTCTGGCACCTGTGAACTGTGAGGCGCAGATGCACTCATAGGCATTGATTAAATCTCTGCATGTGGCGTAATTCTGACAGGGAGCAGACAGACATTCATTATACTCCTCTTCACAGTACAGACCATGATAACCTACAGAGAGAGAGAGAGAGAGAGAGAGAGAGAGAGAGAGAGAAATGCATTCAAATATGCATTATTTTAAAATAATATGTTGGGTTAAATCCCAGCTATATTAACAACATCTGTAGCATACGATTGATTACTAATGAAAATAAATGTAGTTTATGTTTCTATTTATGAATTGTTGTATTTTTTAAGCAATTAAATGTATTAGTTAATATTTTGTAACTTTGCTTTTATTTTAGCCAAGTTCACATTTTTCCACTAGAGGGCAGTGCTTCATTTTAATGGGGTTTACCATTAGCTAAAACACAAGCGCAAAACAAAGACACGTGATGAGGTGATCAGAAATCAGAGATTACTATGTTACTCTGTTACTTCTACAGGTTTTATTATAAAAAAAACCTTTATTATTTTGTGTATCTGTTGCTCTACATATATCTTTGTGTATATTTATTTGTAATATGCATACATACATATATTTCATTGTAAAATAACAGCACAAACAACACCTACATTGTTTATCCCCAGAGGTAAATTTTACTTTTATTTTGTCAGGGTGTTGCTGTGGTATTCTAAAAGGCTGTTAGCACATCACTATGCAGTTGCTATGGGGTTCTGGATGGTTTCTAGGGTGTTGCTATGTGGATGAGGTTAAGTTGGAAAATAATAACCAATACCACACCTCTCCTAATTAGGCTACAGAGGTTGAGGTCTCATTCATAATTATAGCACAAACATTGTTTATTGACTAACACATTGAATTTGATAGTTAGCATTAAGCATTCAAAATTGGTTCAAAATTGTAATGGTTTAATAAGAGCAAACCTAACCAGTATATCAAGGCCCTGAATCATGCAAGTAAAAATGCTAATTTGCTTTTGCTAGGCACCGTTTTGTTCTTAGCGAGTGTGCTCTAAACTGTCATCATAAATCCAATCCCACTGGACATTATTTATGATCCCAGTGGAGAACGCAACGGTCCCACTGGACTCCTTTTATCAATGAGAGGTGATATCAGTGGATAGATGGATCTGCCTGCACAGCTGGTGCAGTCACACTTCACGGACAATAATGTCTGAGCACGTAATACACTGGAGGCAGTTGCCATGACAACCAGAGGAGCCAAAGAGATGTATGGGGGGTGTAGTGGTTGAAAGAGAGAGACACAGCTATGAGTGGAAGTGATAACACAGGAAAAGATGGCATGAAGATCAAAACACACACACACACTATCCTATACTCATCACTAACCTATACTGTCACTTCACTGTACTCACCTGGCACACACAGGCACCTATAGCTAGTACCAATGCTGCGGCAGATACCGTGAGCACATGGATTAAGAGCGCAGAAGTCTACCAGCTGGGCACAGGTGGGTCCAGTGAAACCTGCAGGACAGGTGCAGCTGAACCCTAAACCAGTACCCTGTGAGAAACAGCTGCCGTTATTGTGACAGGGCCCAGAAGCGCAGGGATCAATTTTCTGCTCACACATAGAACCTTGATAACCTGAGAGAAAGAGAGAGAGAGAGAGAGAGAGAGAGAGATTTACTCAATACATTTTTTGTGCTTTTCAAAATGGTCAAAAGAAGGGTTCAAGCATAGCTTTTAACATTCTTTAAAAGGAAAGAGAGAACAGAAGGTATGATCTTTATTTAATTAGTGTTTAATGACATTGCTCTGTCATAATATTATGTATGAGTATTGTATGCTCTATATTGTGTTCTATTCAGAATTATCTCCTTATTCTTTTCATCTCGACCGTCCACTGTAAGAGCTTTGGAGCGCAGAAACTCAAAAATTGAACTATTTAAAATTTATTGAAGCAATAAGCTTTGTGAAGCTGTGGTTAACAGTGAATTAAGAACAGTTGCATTGTTAGGCTGGATGTGGAAGCAGAATAGAAACCCTCTAAAAGGTCCAAAATTCTGTTCTAAAAACACAATTTCATGGGTCTTATTGCTTTAATAAAATGGTTATTCCATAAAAGTATTTATTTTAATAGTTTAATAAAATAAACACACAGCAATGTAACATATATATTCATAAAACCTGTCTAATTCAATAGCCTCGGGGCAGCCCCTTTCATAGACAGCATGGTTGTGCCTTGGGCGACCCCAGTTTGTGTCCCGCCTCAGAGAATGTTCTCAATCCAATTTTTAAACAACTTGTTTAATGTGTGTGCTTTGTTTTGATGGCTCTGAGTTAATTTAATAAAACATATTTTGTTAAATAAAAATGTGTTTAAAAATTAGACAATTTTTTACATTTTTAATCATTTTACAACTGAACCACTGCCTACAGTACATACTATAATAAATTATTAGCAGAGACAGAGAACTTGTGCAAAACAGAAGAGAAACTTTCCCTGATTGTGATAAAATAGACATGGGTACTTCATCAACAATCAGCTATAGCATTCTTGCACAATTCATTACAATTTTAAACATTATGAACAAAATTATGACTGTCAGGCTGGTATTGTAGTTACCAGTGTCAGAGCTGCTGTCACTACTAGCATTATGAAGGCACAATTACACTGAAAAATCATGCTGTTAGTCAGTATTTTGTATATGTGGTGCATGTATGTGTGTTTGTGTTTTGTATTCTTCTCTATGCGTGAGTAACACGCACCCCTGAGGATTACAAGCCTCATTACTATGATCCCCACAATAAATGTCAATCACACAGAGAGAAAAACAACTCAATGTGCTCAATGTGCAGTTTCACTTACAGAAGCTCTCTCATGCATTATCTTAATGAAACAGACAGAGCCAACATGGACCTGTTTCATTCTCAGTATTAAAAAAATAGATCACCAAAAATCATATTCGTTTCCTGTTGTTTTTTTTGTTTTTGAGTTTATTAGACATTTCTTATGATCCTTGCTGCTTTTTGAACATAATAGCTGACAAATGTTAAACCATCTTGGACCAGCAACACGTCAAGGTAATTTCTGGAACATGATGGATGGTCAAACAGCCAATGACCATCTTGTACAATTTAATTTCAAGCTTGGACCTGCTAGACACCAGCTACTATCAAAACACAGATACAAGCTTAAGCCGGATTTTCCAGAAGGCTGGTCACTATGGATTACTACAATTGTACAGAAAAAAACTGTACAAAGATTCTTCAGAAATATTTTAGTTTGTTGCAGAAAAAAACAATATAATGGTTGAAACAATTATCACAATATTAATTTTCCCTGAACTACTTCTTCAAAGTAACATTGACGTCTTGTTTTGAGCAGAGCTACTTTTTGGAGGTGAACGGGTAAACAAGGTTTTGATTCCATCTGCATGCAGTGTAGAGCTTGTGTCTGCATAGCCTGAATATACGTGTTAGCTCTGAGATACAGCAAAAGCTATTAACTGCCTCACGCGGCTCTTGAAATATTAAAAGCAGCACCCCGAGCTTCACCACGCTAATTAAAAAATGTGCTAATGGTGTCTCTCTCCTTATTGCTTCATCATTTCTTCTGTTTCAACTGGGGGCTTAGGGTGGCAGCTCACACCACAAGATTAATTTTTCAGCCTGTGAGTGCTTTTCTGGCTCCTCTCGAAGCCAAAGTTCAGGAGACTTGTATCAAATTTTCTTTTGCAACTGTTTTCTTGTGTTTTTTTGGGAAGTAGAAGCAGTTTCGTCCCTGTTCTATCTGCTGACTGCACAGAGTGCGTGTCCTGGTTAGACAGCCAGTCATCGCTGAAGGTGCTGTGGGTTCCTCCTGAGAGGAAGGGCGGAGCTGTGCTGCATCTCGCGATTAATTGGAAGAGAGGAGAAGAGTTTAAAATAAGCAACTCTCTGACACACTTAGAGAACATGAGAAAAGAGGGAGCAGAAATAGAGCTTGAATCAGGCCAATTCAAGCTTAACGCACACACAAATACGCTTAGACACACCAAGCAGAAGATATTTAATTGTGTCTTTGTTACTGTGCATTTTTCTAACATGATTTCATGGGGCCGCTGTATTGATAAATGTGTGTGTACCTTCGGCGCAATAGCAGTGAACTCCTTCCAGGCTGCTGGTGCA
>JAZGTK010016321.1:0-12793 GCA_036877625.1 Ambastaia sidthimunki
ATGTGTTTCTGGTGTAGGTGGTGATTGCAGGTGCATTCTACCCAAACTATTTCTGCCAGGGAGAGATTGAAGAGCAGATGGCTTCAAAAGACCTTTCTGGAAATGACCCAAAAACCACCATTATGGTACCACTGTCTCCACTAGAAACGTCATGTGCAACATGTCTTATATTGCCAATGTTTTCTAGCAGTTTTCTCTCTCAGCTCAGGAATTTGCCTCCGTTTGCGTTCCTGTCCTACAAGCAGCTTCAGTCTCTGTTCCGTCAGTGTGGGCAGGTCAAATCGATCTGTTTTGATGGATCTAGGTGCAGTTGTTTTATACATCATCATTCTTTAACAGTGCGAGATGTCTACAGTATCTCTGAATTGTCTGCTTGTGTGTGTTTATTCAGAGCGTATGTGGAGTTTTATCGCTCGTGCATGAGGGAGGCAGGTGTGCTGCCTGAGGTGTTGTTGGCATTGCTACGAGCCCGTCAGACTCCGGCTCTTCAACTGCAGGTGCACCACGCAGATGAGGTGGAGGTCCAAGCTAAAGGAAAGCCCATCTCACACCTACGTTATGCCAGGTAGCCCCAAGTAATCTCAGTTTGTAAGCGGCTTAAAAGTGTTCTGTTTGTAGCCAATCAGAAAACTAGCCAGAAAGGTTCTCTGCATGTGTAGCATTTTGCACATCCCGGCTTGCTGGCATTAGGTTTGCTGATTTATCTTTGGAGGGGCTGGGTTTTAAAGGAATAGTTTACTGAAAATGAATATACCCTATTAATTACTCACCCTTCCTAGCATCTTATTTGTGTATGACTTTATTCTTTTAGTTGAACACAAACAGAGTTATATTAAGTAATGTCCAGGCTCCTCCCAGCTTTATAATGACATGGAATAGTGCCCGAGATTTTGAAGCTTTAAAAAGGACATCCATTCATCATAAAAATAATCTATACAACTCCAGTTGTTTATTAAATGTCTGAAGTGAAACAATGTTTTTTAAAGGAAGTTATTATTTCAAACTTATTAAACCATTGATACATAAGAAGAAACATGTAGGCGACGCAAGCAGGCAGTCTAACTTAAGTTCACAAAAACATGTTAGCAAAACGACACTGTCAGTAATCCTTAATCAGTTTTATTTGTCAGGACGTCTGTATTTTGATCCAAATGTTGAAACATTTAGAGACACATTTAGTGTTATGGTCTTCTAAAATAGTTTATGGACAGAAATCTCTTTTTCAGGGTTAACGTGGATGTTCAAAGTCACACTGTATGTCCTGTTGGAGTTCTTAGCAGCAGCGTTGATCCAGAGAAACTTCCATCCAGCAGGGATTTTATCATTAAAATCACAGAGGTAAAGACAAACCAGAGTGTGTTACATCTTTTTGTGAAGTATTGGTGTGTAAAGCTCATAAATGAGGATGTTTGTCTACAGGTGATCGATGTGGGCCATTTCTGGGGCTTTCAGACAGACGAGAACAGTGTGGAGAAACAGTGTCAGTTAACAGCAGAGTTGAACATGAGAGATCTGAGACCTGTGTCTGTCTCTCTCTACCCAAACCTGCTGTGTGTGGCCCCCTTCACAGATGGACAGCAACCAGCCAAATACTACAGAGCCAAAGTACTGCATATCCTGGGCAGCAATGTAGAGGTACACCACACACACACACACACACACACTCCTGCATCAAAAATAAGATTTTATATTTGAGATTATAAAATGTAAATTAATGAGATTATAAAACAAGATTGTGTGACACAATAATGGCCTGATTGGACAAATGACAGCTTTGAGAACTAGTCTGAAACTCAACTCAAGTGGCCTTCTATACTGTTGAGGCTTGTTTTTTTTTAAGGGCAAAACACTCTTATGCCTAATTTCTGTTGTACATGTGTGCAGGTGTTCTTTGTAGATTATGGTAACACTTCTAAGGTCCCATGCAACAGTTTGAGAGAACTTCCGTCTGACCTCACCACCCCACCCTTTCAGGTATAGCTCTTCTCTGCTCCTGATAAAATGACATCTCTGTATTACGCTTCATAATTTTTGGAGTTTGGGCTGGATTTGTATGTTTCCTTGCAGGCGCAGGAGTTTGGCATTGCAGGCATGGGTCCGTCTGCGCAGTCACTGATTCTGGGCGATCGCTGGAGCAGTCGGGCCCGGAACCGCTTTAAGACACTCACTTGTGGACACTCTGCCATCGTGTCCCTCTACTCCATTTTGCACGGCGTCATGCGTGTGGACTTGCACATCTCCATGGAGATGGGTGATGTCAGTGTGGCTGACCTGCTGGTGCAGGAAGGACATGCCTGCCACATCCCAGAGAGCTTTGAGAGTCAGGTAACCATGGCAAAGCCACAGCATCCCTTGATTTCCTGTCTACTTGACAAAAGTTGTTGTATTTTATTGTATTTGTTAAATTCAGCTGCAGTGCTTGTTTTTCACATTTATTGTTTGCTGTTGCCTTAATTCATGTTGTCTATAGTGTGATGTATAAAGGATAAATTCAACTCACTTCATTTTAAATTGAAACCTGACATGAAATCAGCCAGTTGCTGGTGGTTACTCTCCACCTCTCTCTCTCTCTCTCTCTCTCTCTCTCTCTCTCTTTCTGTTTATCTGCAGCAGTCCCATGAGGTTCTGATATCTCTGTATCAGGATATGGCCAGTGGCAGATTTACTCCCAGTTCTACTGGTGGTTCTCTAAACAGCAGGATAAAGGAAGACAAACAGCTCATTAATGAACTCCTTCAGCACTTTTCTACATCTGGCAACAGCGCCCCCAAGTGCAAGGTGGTGCAATAGCAGCTTTTACAGCACCTTGAGTTTCCTTCTAGGCACCTGGCTTATGCTGAGCTTAATGTACAGTGTGATGTATTGAAAATAAGTTCACACTTGTCATTCCAAATAACTTTGTTCTCCCTGGGGAACAAATGGAGAAATGCACTGGACAAGTTATACACATAATGAACGTGATTTGGTACAGTTTAACAATTATAAAATAAGTCTAATTTATTTTCTTTTATATGGAAAACAGTTGCCACTACATTCTTCAACATTTCTCCTTTGAGTTCTGGGGAGTTTGGATCAAAATGAGCGAGTAAATGACAATGTGCACTGCCACTGTTATATTTAGCAATGAAGTCATGACAATGAGAGGACTTTCTTAGGGTCCTAAAGGTCTGTTGTCTTTTTACAGGCCTTGGTTCATGGTCCGAGCAGCCCACATAAGGTCAGCTTCCACAGCATGAGCAGCGTCAACCAGTTCAGGTATGACATATTTGGTCATTTCATAGAGGGTTGAACTCAGTTGAACTCGTAGATCATGATTCACGGTTTTGTTTCAGGACTGTGAGCATAGAGAGGGACAGTATTAACTCTGTAATGGTGAATGAAAATCCACAAGACTGGCATGAGAGGATGTTGGTGGCTGCAACAGTATCTCTCAATGCCTCAGGTAAACACACACACAGAACAATAATTGAGTTTTGTTTTGGTAATATGACAAAATGTTACTGTGGCAACCATAAGTTCAGTCATAATATGATGCATATTTACATCTACATTACAAAAAAAATTACTTAAGTGCTTTCAGGTTAAACATTTTATTAATGTGTGTTGTGGGATTTGAACCCACAACATTTGCACTAATAACACAATTCTTTACCAACTGAGCTACATTGCAAGAAGGTTTGCATTAAATGTTAAATAAACACTCTGTGTTAGGCAAGTTAAATAAACGGTAGATGCCTAATTGTGTTAGCCATAGTAACTATATTATTTTATATTTTACAATATTATTACCATGGTAAATTCTTCTGAGGAAAGATCATGTTTCTTTATGTTTGATCATATGCAGGTTCTCATATCTTGTTGAAGGAAACATCTCTGATGCCTCACATTCACGGCCTTCCCTCGCTTGTTACTATGCTCTTTACCCCTATCATGGAGCTACGGTATACAGTTACCATAGAAACACTTAACACCACAAACAAGCAAAGTGATGTTTAAGACAGATACAAATTTGCTGGTTAAACAGTTTTGATGCAAATGTTTACTGACAAAGCATGTTGCTTTGTCACAATGCTGGTGTAATTACGCCTCAAAAATGTACTTAATAGCTTTTGACCACTTTGCTTTTGAGAATTTATGGTTGCCATCTCCTCCACCCCAATTCCCCAAATGTCAGAGTGTCAGAGCTGGTTTAGTTCCTAGATTAGTGTACCTTTCTAACTGTCCTTTATGTATTATGTAACCATTTGAACTTGTTGTCTGATACGTACTTCCTTTACAGTACCGATGATGACAGGACCTATTTTACTGGTGCTTTGTGTGGACTGGGTTGGGACTCCTTTTCAGGACACGCGGTGCTTCCAGAACATGACATTGAGCTTGCCTTTGATGTTAAGTTTGATATTGAAGACATCACAGAGGTATGGCTGTGTTCTAAATAATGTACTTCCATACTACTTTTTCTGCAGTATGTAGTATGTACACTGCGTAGCTCACAATGTTTGCCAAAATGTCCATTTAACAACTGAGAACACTGCATGCAATATTATATCCCACAATGCATTGCACTCTGTTGAAACTAAGGTAGTAACTAGGAATTGTATGCAATGTCCACACTGAACTGTCTACATGTTTAGATAAATGCATTGAGAGGCACAGTGAACAAGCTGGTGTGTGAGGGACCACACGGCCTGCTGAACCTGAGCCCTGACAAGATAAGCAGACTGCAGGAGGAGGCACGCGAGCGACTCATCAGGTCCTCGTTCGCTCTTTTCTCGCCATCCTTTATTGTCTGATGATCGAGGCAGCAGAAGAAACACTTTGTGTAGTTTCAATGCTGTGTGAATGCTGTTTACAGTGACCTGACACTTGTTTATTTAAACCTTTCTCTTCAGACTCTTTATTAAAACCCCTCCCAGACCAGAGTGCAAACCTGTGTATTATGACAAACCCAAGAAATGGAACTTGGTAAGAATCACAGTTCCTTTTGGTGGACTCAGAGTGGCTGATAAAGCCAATATTGCTTCAACGTCATGTTCTCCTTGCGTCCTCAGGTGGATCGCTCCCAGCAGATGGAGCTACAGGAGAAGGATGATGGGAAATTCAAAGGTGTTTTGTTTCAGCTGCATCCCATCACGCTACTGAACATGTGAGGAGCATCAGACAGCAGTAGAACCCTCAGAAAATTTTATGTTATTGTTATTATTGTATTAAGACAGCATTTGCGTTAAGTTATTGAAGTGTGTTCACCCCAAAGGGAAACTGTTTGATTTTTATGTTCCTGTCCTTGCTGTGGTTCGAGGTATGCAGTAAATAATTTCTGTTGTACTGTAACTACTCAAATTCCTTTATTTTACTTTTCAGAGTGTTGAGTTACACAATGCTGCTCTTGCAATCTTTTATAACTTTGCTACAGTTCCAATATTTTTCCCATTTTGTGACACAGTTAAAGTTTCTCATCCTCGTACTTCTGAATGTAGCGTGTGAAACAGATGACATCACAAACCGATACACTGACACTGTCCCATCATGCCTTTCTTTTACTTCATTTTTCCCATTGGCTGGAGTGACACACCTCCAAACCTCTTACATTGAGGAACATTTATTTTTTTCATTCATCAATTAAATACAGAGTGCAAATAGTTAAAGACTTCAAAAGAACTCAACACTGACATCGTACAAAGTCGGACAGTTTAGTACAGCTGAAGATGTCCTGCAGTCTGACCATCAAGTGCCCTACAGAAGCACCACAAAGCTTTGCTTTAAACACCTACATGTGTCCCTACAGCTCTGCAAAAAATTACGGTAACCACATTTAGTAATAACATCTTCAAATTATTATTGTGCTCAAATACACAGGAATAAAGAACAAAAAAAAGTAACCGATCCACAATTCAACTCGATATTAATAAGTATGTCTGTACATACAGCCACTCTAACAGTGACGGTGAACTGAAGCGATTAATCGACATGGCAGCAGAAGATTATATGACAGGCATGAGCTTCATCTTTGTGTCACATTGTACAGCTGGAAATATGCAGTAAAATAAAGCAAAGAGGACGAGCGCTGTAGAGAGCAATAGCAAATATTTACTCAAGACGGGACTTCATGCATTTAAATCAGAAGCAATGAAAGACAGGAGAACGACATGTTCCTCTGGTATATCTATAGCTCTGTGATCGCCCACAATGTGTTGTGTTTTTAAAATCAGTGTTAGCTATTAGTGTAGGGTATTTAAACTGATGGCGTTCTATTAACAAGACTTTTTTTTGTTTTGTAACGTTTTTTGATTTTTGAGATGGCGCATTGGCATCCTGTGTAGTTGGGGTCCTTCAGTGCTGGCAGATAGTTTTTTATAGTAGTTTTACTGGCTATAGTGTTACTCGTGCAGAAGCGAAGAGTTTATTCCTTCTTTTTGGCCCCAGGAACCTTTTCTCTAATTCTGCAAAGCAAGACATTGAATTTCAACTTTTGGACAAATTTAAACTGTTAACAAAAAAGCTGTAATTGAAATCAAATGCATTCAAGCTCAACATGGTTTTGGGGTATTTTTGTAGTTAATACAGTACTTACTTTCCCATTACTGAGTTGACCTGGGAGCGCACCAGTCCTAAATATTGATCAATCTGTGTCTGAAAGATGAAACCAAAAGTGTGAGAACTCGCTACACAACGTGAACCTAAGAGTGTTTTTGCGGATGATCAATGTAGAAAGTGTTTACCTGGTACTTCTCATAAACCAGTGGCACAGTAAACATGAAAAACACCGCTACAGAGAAAGAGAAAAAGGGTGACACGGTCAGGACAAGAGAGATATTGGCTGGAGTGTTGCATGATGTCTTTTGATTACAGCTGCTGGGGGTTATAACACCCTGACCTAGAGCAGTGAGATCATCACCCTTGTTGGCCTAATGTGGAATTTCGAGTGTGTACTTAAGATATGGATGGAAATCAAAAAGCACACAAACCTCTGAATGGTTCTTAGAACATCACTTGTTTACTGAGAATCAGCGCTGATATTAGAGAAACGTTGGAATGCCAATTTAATGTTCCAAAACATGAAGCAACTCCCTGCGCCTGCTAAGTGTGAAAATTGTGTTTATGCTGTATCTTACCCAGAATCAACAGGGTCAGGCCATTAAACAGAGCGCCCACGTAGGTCAGCAACCACATCAACACTGCAAACTAAACACACAAGTTTGTCACAACCTGAACTTCTGTGTTAAACAATTTGAATGTAAATTACTTCATTATGTTATATTCATAATGACATGTAAATTATTTAAAAATGTTCAGAAATGTTGAGGAGTTAATGCTTATCAAAAACACCAGCTAACTTGTTACCTTAATCTGAATTGCCGTGTTTTTACCTTTATGGAGTCGACCAGATCCTGAACCAGGAACAGTCTGCGAAGTTCCTTCATGGTTGAGTTAATGTACAGCTGAGTTTTATCCGCATACTTGCTGATCTGATCTGCAGAGAGAGCAATCTCCACCTCCAGATAGGTCCTAAAGAAGAGAGAAGCCATGTCATGAGTCTGCTGCAAGGGTGGATGAGTAAAACATTACTCATTGTGCATGGAACATTTTTACACAAATCTCCAAATCCTGCTTCAACCCTAATCAAACACCTGAATCAAATTATCAAGGTCTTCAGATACTACTTATTCGCAAAGTCTGTCAAGTACCTCCAAACATTCTGTACGAAGCCCCTCCCCAAAAAATCGTTAGTGTTTAGTGATTAACGATTGGCTCTTTCTACTAGTAGGTGGGACTTTATTCGCTAGAGCGGCCATACTGAATGTTGCGGTTTCCCCCATTCGTAGTAACAGAACTGTGGCATCTTGGTAAATCCATAGTCTTTGGTTTGATTAGAGTTGAAACTACATTCAGCAGGACGGTGGCCCTGCAGGAGTAGGACTGGAGACTCTTGAACTGAAGTTTTTACTAACTTGAAGGGGTGTCCGTCGTCGGTTTTCTGCACTGCCTGCAGGACTGATTTGTAGACTCGGAAGCTGATGGTGGCGAAAAGGACAGCCAGAGCAAGGTATGCTACGACACTCACCACGCTGAACTGGGTTAAAGAAAACAGCAGCAGCAACACACTACTGAACACCAGTCCAGACTGCTTCGGGTCTCGCCAGTGTAACAGATCTACCACTGGAGAGAGAGAACACAGAAGGAATTAGAAATGGATTCATTCCTAACACAAGACAGATTTGTATAAAGGTTGATTCTGATATGCTGTAGTTTGCTAACATTACAATTAGAAACAACAGCATGGCCTGGCTGAACAGGAGTTGTGTCCTTGTTCTGTTTTAGCCTGGAAATGTTTTGTAAACATTGGGTTTAAACTGTTTACTTAGATTTTACATATAAATTATAGAGTAATTATTTTAAATTATTTCCCAAACATTGCAGTGCTATTTAGTGTTACAAGTGTGTCACATTTGTCAATGTAATAAGTAGCATTAGCCAACCCATCGCTATTAGTAAACTACAATATAAATACAACTAGAAAAATTGTGGCGTTCCATGACATTTACAGGCCTGGGAATCTCTCTAAATTCCATGATATTTCCAAGTTTTCCATGACTTTAGGAACCCCCTGCTGTTTAACCTTGGGACTATCAGTTTACACCTGTCCACCTCTCACAGCACCTGGGGTCAACTTAGCAAACTAACCCCAACATCTGTTCTCACACATACTGCATTTGGTTAATTGCTGGTGTTTATAAAGAAAGTACAAATAGCCACGTAATCAAATGTTGTAATATAACATCATACAACACACACACACATATTTACTTGTCTAAATGAGGACATTTCATAGACGTCTATTGTTTTTATACAAAGCTAGTTAGAAACACTATAACCTAACTCACAATCTAACCTAGAAAACCTGGTTAAAAACATTTACTATATAGTGCTGTTACAAATTAGGAGTTTTGCTCAGACTTGTTAGATTTTGTTGAGTTCTGAGTACAAATTTTCATCTGGTATATGACAGAATATTATGTATTGCCATTCTACAGAGGGAGTTAAATGTGTTTCTGCAATGGGACCATCTTAAGTTACAGTGACAATCCCCTTGGAGTAACGAAGGTCACAACGAGAGATCTCAAAAACCTTTGAAGTTTAAACCCTTTAGTTAAATCAGTCTAGTCAAATCTAGGTTTGTAGACATGAAGTTAAATCACCTTAATAATACAAAGCTTCCTTAAGATCGATTAGATTATAAAACAATTAATAATCTGCAAATTCCTTATTTCAAAAGCAGATACAATGCGAGTGTATGAGATGGACAGTATCTTAAGACACCTTTCCAGTTTTTGCCACATAACATAATGAAATAATTGTCAAAAAGTACCATTGTTAACTTGTTGCCATGAGAACCAACTCTGATTCATCTCCTCGGTCTCTACGACAACTGAGAGCTCATTGTAACAGTGTTTTTTACAGCAAAATGTTTTCTTCCATTTCTGCTTTGTAAAAGACACACACACTCACAAAAACTGGTCTGTTATACTTGAGCGTGTGCACGACATCTTTAGTCCCCTGTGAGATTCTCCCATCGGTCCTATGGGGCTAAATTTAGCCTGGCAGAGCTTAGAAGAGGGCAGAAATATCGGCCATTTTTATCCAGGATTTAAGCTTGAAACCAAGTCCATGATGAAGCCAGCAGAAAGACCAGACTTCAGATTCGACTGATCGTTTCTTTGACAACTGCATATGCGACACTGTTTTTTCTTTGTAACTCTTATCGATTACAAAACCTCATCAAATAAATCATTTTTAACAGAATTATAAAATGCAACCTTTCAGTTGTTTAACCAAATAAGACTAGAACAGCAACATTAATACTTCTGCTATATTCATTTGTTTACTACAATTGTTTTAAACCCAACTACAACACTTTCGTATAAGAATCCATAGACGTTAAGTGATATATAAGATTGGGTACATGTGATGTCCACACAATCAATATAGATACACAAAATATCATTACGCAATATAGATACACAATCTGATTTTGATGCTAAATCGCTAATGCTAACAGAAGAGAGAGAAATACAGACCTGAGGCACCCATGACTGCAGACACTAAGGAAAAGAGAGACAGTGAGTGGGAACGCACACAAAAGGAGAGAGAGAATGAAAGGGAGGGGGAGCAGTCTCATACTACCATTGGCTGATCAAGAACAGAGGAATATATACACACACATACCAGGTGACAAATGGTACAGACCAAAGCAAACACACACAAACACACTCACTTACTCAGAAACTGAATCTTTGTCATACACCCTTATGTGTGATCCTTTCTGTATCTTATTAATCCACATGTTCTATGTGTCCTATGTAATGAGTGTGCTTGTGTTTGAGAAGAAAGGGGGGCAGCAGCAGTTGCTATAGATACAGTGTTCCAGTTTTTCTTACACGCATTGCTTAGGGGGCTAGCTTAAAATAAGAAGGTTGGGGGGGTAATTGTGTATGTGTGTGTGCTGGTGTTTAAATGTCGGAGTGTAATAATAGCATCACAGATCCACATCCAGCATGGCAACCATGCCAACATGACAGCTTTTCACTTCCTGAGTTAAAGGTCATGGTCATGATAATGGCTTATATTAGGAACACGGGTCAAAGTTTGGGTGGTTAGCATGGCCCGGATAGCAAATTCTCCACCGATGACCATTCAATCTCCTTCTCTGGCTTGGAGAGAAAGACTGAATGTTCAGTCAGAACATTTGTTTGCAAATATTTGTTTGCAAATATTTTGAATGTAGAAAATTTTACTCAACTGTTTTCCTAATACTGAGCAATCCCTATGCTAAAAAATGCTCTTTTTGTCACGTTTCTGTCAGTTTAGAGGTTTAATTGGGGCTGGTGGAAGCTTACTGGTTAATGATCTCAACTGCTGACATAAATATCTCAAAAATAGGTGACCTAGTCAGCAACTGGAGACTTAGTAAGATCACAATCCTGATGCTCCACCAATGTTTTCCTTGTCAGGAGTCAACACTCCTGCAGAGGATCTGTCCTCACAATTACTGTGGTGTAAATCACTGTGAAAGAAAGTCAAAAATAATGAAAAATATGTACCAACACCTTAAACAAACTTACAAATCCTAAAATATACAATGTCAGAACCAGATCCAGGAACAGGGGTGTCCACATTGTCTTAAACACACACAGCTACGGAAATTTCAAACAGGAACAATAGGAAAATATCTAAAATATTAAAGAATTACTTAAAATTCACTGATTGGTTAATCATCTCATGTGACAGAGAATGACACACCCCTTTTCTATAATTTTATATGATTTAAGAGTTGCTTATATATATTTATGGATAGTTATTGTAATTATTAAGTGTAATAAATACAGCTATTTAAATGAACTGTGCATTGGCCTCCAGCCTGTAAGTGATTTAAAAAAATGCAACACCACAGAACGTCTTATATATTAATGTGTTGGTTTGTGTGTCTAAGTTGGTTTGTGTGTCATGTCTCTAAGTGTGCATATGAAAGCTGTCAGAGCTACGAAGTGAGACCCGAGAGGGGTCAGGGGTTCAAAATGAATCATCAACAATAAAATGATTTCATAATGATGTCATACTTGTTCTGCAGAGAAAAACAATGTCATACAAATACTGCAAAACAGAGTCAAACAAAACTAGCAAATTGAGAATATGTATTTATTAGCTTGGGCCATAGTCTTGCATTAAAAAGGGGCAAACATACTATAGAAAATACAAGGAAAGCTGTCTTGCCCTCAAAATTTTGCACCACTTTTGTTTCTGTGGAAAATGTACCCTTCTGTTTATTAACAATGATTTCAACTACACACACAAATATTAACAAACACAAACTCCCAACACTCACACAATGCAGTTAATGTAGATGGTGTCTGGTTCCCTTGAACTCCCTACCAACTCGCTTTAACATGTGCCAGTCTTTACTAGAAAAATATCCTCTCCTGTGCACAGACTAGAAAAAATATCCTCCAGGTATCACGGTTGCCTGTTGAAACGATGACGTCACCCGGGTGTGACCTGGTTGCTATAGTGACAGCCTCATCCAGCGATGCTGTAACTACGATCGACCATAAAAGAACAGCCTGAACTGTGTGCCATAACAACCATATACGAAAACAGCAGGGTTACCAAACAGACAGACCACCCGCCATCCCCACCCCATTCTAACAGCTGCCTCTCTTTGCCCTACCAGCGCAGAGACCGCCATGCAAGCCTCAAAACCAGCGAGACTTTAGCGTTAGACAAATTATATACAATCAAATATAATTATATATAATAAGCACTATATATAAATATATATAAATGTAACGAATGTATTGCCAGACGCTACCCTGCCCTCTCCAGTTGCTCCAGACGCACGCTTTCTTTTCTTTCTCCATGTCTCTCCTCTCGTCCGTGTCTCTCGCTGTTTTGTGCAATAGCTTTTCCCCTCCGCTGATTTACGTCTTCCGGAGACCCACTATCTCACACGGCATGAATGGACAGAAAAGAAAGAAACAGCAAGACAGCAGAGAGAGAGACGTCTGTTGCTAACGAGGATGTAATCAGACAGACAGACAGAGAGAGAGAGAGAGAGAGAGAGAGAGATGATGCTGAACAGTAAACACTGCAGCCTCCACCGCAGAGAGCGGGTCGTACCATATGCATGCCTGGGGCGTAACGGGGGAGCAGATGAAAGTGGCCTCACCCTGTCCCCCCAAACCTTATACATAAACATAAGCACCTGTCATGTGACCTAAATGTCGTAAAAGAGGCATCG
>JAZGTK010016322.1:0-12792 GCA_036877625.1 Ambastaia sidthimunki
ACTTTTCGGAGCCTGTCAAGTCCTTCTTTTGACCCATTTTGCCAAAGGAAAGGAAGTTGCCTAATAATTATGCACACCTGATATAGGGTGTTAATGTCATTAAACCACACCCCTTCTNATTACTGAGATGCACATCACCTAATATGCTTAATTGGTAGTAGGCTTTCGAGCCTATACAGCTTGGAGTAAGACAACATGCATAAAGAGGATGATGTGGTCAAAATACTCATTTGCCTAATAATTCTGCACTCCCTGTATACAGTATATATATATATGATTAATACGAGTATATACATGTGTGTGCACACATACAAACACACATGTAATCACACACCTTATTCAATTTAATTTCCTGTCATTTTCATTGTTTGTCCAGCCTGCTGTTCCAGAATGTTTTGACATGCACACATGGCTGAACACCCTCCTGTCTGTGCACACGTCTCAGTGAACCTTCATGTACATCCATCTTCCCTTTATCCATCATCCCTAACAAGCTGCCTATGCAACCATACCAATACAATCTTTGACATTATTTTACATGTAGGTATTTATGTGTCAAAACAGATTTCTCTCAGTAATTAGCTGTGTGTGATGTTTCTTTTCTAGTTTCAAAATGCCTTTTGACTTAAAAAACCTCCAGTGTAAATCCCATAACCTCTGTCCAGTAATCTGACCTGAGGTCTCCTGTGCCTCTGATCACAAACACATCTGTCAGTACATCAGTGCTTCTCTCTCTGCCTCAACACTTTTCTGAAGCAGAAAGGAACCGTTCAAAACATGCTGATAGCATATTATTTATTCTGCTTCACTGGTGTGGCCGTGTACAGTATGAAAGCATGGAGTACTGAGATCCGGTATGAAATTCAGAGTACTGACGATTCACATGATTCAATTTGGCAATGTTTTACACCGGATGCCCTTCCTGACGCAACCCTTTCTATTTATGTGGGCTTGGGACCGGCACTGAAGTCACTGGACTGTGACCCCCATGGCTCAATTTAATATCCATCCCTACACAAAATACAAAAATATTTGTTTTTCATAGAAAGACTTTCTGTGATATTCCCAGAGGTGTTAATGGCATTTTTGGAGAACTTTAATCTTTGTAAATTGTCAGTTCATGTTTAGTCAAACATGCATCCTCTGACTTTACAGCGCACACAAACACATCTAGCACTACTTTCCTGTTTTATGTGAGAGATGCTGCTTTGTCCAAACACCTGGAGTGTGTATGTTTGTGTGTTCTTGTTTTGCTACAAATGTGGGAAAAGGTCACACGCATCTACATTGTGGGGACATGGGGCCAGTGGTCACCATGAGGCAAACTGATTATGAAACGTAATAAATTGTTTTTTTTTTAATGTAAACATGCAACATGTTTTCTGTGAGGGTGAGGTTTAGGGGTATGGTGAGTGAAATATACTGTTTGTATAAAACCATTAAGTGTGTGTGTGTTAGAGGAATGAATGAACTGTGTCTGTCCTCATACAGCACAAGGATACATGCATCAGTGAGTGCGGTGTGGAATGAATGTGTAGTATGAGGATGTTGTGTAGTATTGTGAGGTAGTTAATAATGATGTCACGGGTGATAACAGGGTCAATGAGTGTTTGACCCATTAAGCATTCCAAATAAATGTTCCATTTATTTAATCTTTGTGTTCAAATTCTTTGTGTTCCATGTGCTTTGAACACACCATATAAAATCAGGGGTCAAAACCTTAGACATGCACACTACCATTTACACGACAGCATACTAGTGAGTGTTTTTGTACATTTTCTAAAGAAGCTGTGAGTGGTTCTTGCTGTAATGTGGGTGGTTGGCAGGGCATTGATATAGTTACCAAGAAAAATAAAACCAAAAATGTCACTGACCCTTGATGTGAACAATTACCCTCATCCGTGTTGATCATGATGGTAAATCCAGTTCAGTGTGTGTTTGTTTTTGTATGGTTTACCCAAATGTCAAGAATAAATATTATGCACCTCTCTCGTTTTCAGAGGCGTAATGGCGTTCTCATGTCACCATATTTAGTGACATCATCAGCAGGGGAACGGAGATTTGTGGCATGGTTCCAGGTGGATGGAGCCCATCGTGGAGAGCAAGACTTTTACCGGTGCATCACTCAGTCTGCATACGGGGCCGCTGTGTCAAACTTTGCTGAACTAATTGTCAGAGGTATGACAAACCAACACATTTGTTTTGCTCTGTTTCTGTGTCTCTTTAAACCCAGAAATCACATGTTTGAATTCAACACACACATTAAACATTTAGCTCTCAAATAGAGCATTCTTTGCTATAGAGCTCAACACTGACAGCCAGTTTTTTCTGCAGTCACAGATCCGCAGAATTTTCTATCATCCAGTGGCAGTTCTGACATGAAACTTAGCATGCAGCTCATAGATCACAACAGTAAATCTGCAATAAGTTCTTTAACATCAGAGAAAGGTCTTGTATACAAAACACTTAAAATCTTTTATAGGGTTATAAACAACTTATCCTATAAAGCATAGCAAATGACATAAAATCTAAAACAAATATACAATATTAACTGATTGACTAAAGTGACTACAAAGATAAATACCATATATATTTAAAGTGTATTGCAAATAACCCTATTGTTTGTAAATGAATAATATGTAAGACATATATAAATTGTTTCAGAGTTTAGGAGGACTAAACTCTTAAACAAGATACAAAGTGGCTGGTCATTGTTCAGTCAGATTGCTGCAGTCTCTGCTTCCATAGTAATAGCAACTTTTCTGATTGGTAAATATTGCTGATGGATTGTGGGTAATGTAGTGTTTGGGTGGAAATTTGGCAATGGAACTGATTGTTTATGATGTGCGGCCTTTACAGAAACATATCATCACTTAACAGCCTCTAAGCTCATAGTAGGTCAGTCTTGAAAGGTTTATACAGTATCGCTAAAAATCAATTCCTCCGTTCAGAAAAATAAATAGGATTTTTACTTCCCATTTTTACTCTATTGCCAGCTCATCTTCTCTGAACACCTGCGCATGTGGCTCTGATTTACTCTCCATCATGTTCCCACCTAAAGATCTTTTCAGCACAAGCCAGATCCTTAAGACAGCTATAACTGCATTGACTAGTGCACTCAAAACAACCAATGGGCTGATTATGGTCTTATTCACCAATCAGAGACATATCTCACCCAAAAATAACAGAATCACTGGTGCAATCAGTTATGCAAATGATCGCATGCTGCCTCATTTTAGCCTTAGTAATGATTCTGTGACATGAGTATAAGAGTGACTGGAGCAGAGGTTGTGTTAGAGAACCAGAGACTAATAAAGATCAAAGCCACACACATACAAGCAGCCACAAGCTTTGGTTGAGCTATTTCATTCAGTCAACTTCCAATCTATCAAAGTGACACTAAATTTGCATCCAATTCACAATAGTGATGGAATCTTAAAGAATTCAGAAGCTGTTCAGAGTATTTTAATCAGGGTTAGGCAAAATGTAAGAAATTGCTAATTTTCATGTTAAGTATAAATTTGAATTGAATTGACTCCACAGGACATTGAATTGCAATAACAGAAATAAAAAGTTACTGAACTGCAATTCCAAAAGATTCAAAATGCAAAAACTTATTTTTTTATATTTTTCACAAATATACCATTTACTGACTTATGTTTTAAAAAAAAATTTCTCTGAAATGCACATTGTTTCCAATATTAATATACTGTCTAAACAACTAACAATTTTTTTTTATTTGTCCATACAACACCACAAAATAATATTGAGTAAATTAAGTTTTTTACCATAACAGTGTATTATTTATGAAATATAATGACATTTAAAAAGTCTGCATTTAAAACATTATTAATTTAATCCAGTGTTTCTGAAAATACCCTATATGCTATGCATATTTTAAAATTGGCCCATAACATTTCTGTTCTATTTTTATTAGACCTTTTATTAGAGCAGTTGTGTCCTGTATTGTGCAAGATTTATATTTCCCCATCAGGGAACTTGATGCTGCTTCATGGCGTGACACTATGGGGAACGTGCTTCAGTCGCCAAAGTCTGAACATGTAAAATCAGGACTATTTATAGGCAGGTGAAGGTCATGATGTAACATTGAGCACCACAAAGTCTTTAAAAGGCACCTGCAAAATACATCATCAGCTCATCATCAGCTCCTTGTTTTCAGGAAGCCCGTTTGTCTGCACTTTAGTCAAGTCTAAGTGTGAGGGGGGAAAAGAAGATACTACAACTAAAAAGCAGCTTGTATTAAGAAAGAAGAAGAGAAAAAAATATGAGTTGTAAAAAGTTTAGGAAGTGTGTGTCACTCTGCCTGCGCTGTGTCACACACTCTATGTTTGGGAGTGGAGCACAGTAGAGCAGCACTCTCTCCAGAGCTCATGATGAACTCATGCTGTCAGCGTCAGATGATGACCTGATGATTGTCAGCCAGGCGGGGGCTGAGGCAGACCAGCTTCCTCTTTCAGCTGCATTTGAGGAGCCGGTTGAGGTGATTGCTCATGCTGCTGAAAAACTGAGTCTTGAGTGGCCAAAGGAACGGCAGCACATTAAAACATCAAAGTTGGATGACAGATTTTTATTGTCCAAGTGAGAACAGCCTCCCTGCCTTAACCTCCCATTTCTCCCTGCCCTTCACACTGAGGTGTCAAAGTCATGGAAATTGTTACGTCCCCCATGAACTGTTTATTTGGTTTTGTCTATGTCTGTATCACCCCCGTGTTCTGTCATTTGGTTTCCCCCATGTTTATGCCCTTTTATGGATTTCCTGTCCTTGTTTAGTTAATTCCCTCCACCTGTTTTTGATTCATTAGTTTGCTATTTAGTTGGTTTCTGTCTAGTGTTCATGGGCCGTTCTCAGTTAAGATATGTGTATGTTTTGTTGGGTGTTTCTGGTCTTAGTTTGCGTCCTGGTTGTGCCTTGTATCACTTTTGGATTATTGCTGTTAAAAGAACTTTGTTTGGATTGCTACGTTATGTCTGTTCCTCGCTTCGGAAGCCCAGCACACGCACGTAACAAAAATCATGGAATCCTATTTTAGCTCATGTTTTCACTCCTGCAGTAATTACTGTAATTCTCTATTGTGGGGCTATTTGAGTACAGCTATGGGGCGATGCCCAAGGTAGAATAGACTCGGGTTTTCTCTCTCCTTTTATGACACCATCATAGTGAAAACCATCTAGTTTGGTAGTATACGGCATAAGCCTGTGCGGCAGTGGGTCAGGCTGTTGCATCTCTGTACACTATGGCCATTTTGCACATAAATGACTGGCTAGTCATGACCAGCTCTCAAGATCTAGTTGCACAGCATTGAGATGTCATGTTAGCTCATATGAGGTGCTTCGGTCAGAGACTGAATCCCAAGAGGAGCATGATTTCTCAAATTCAGAGAACTACTTTTCTATGGGTAATTTGGTACTCCACTACGATGTGGGCACAATTGTCTCCTGCATGTATGGAGTCAATCCTTGCCGCTGTGAGCAGCGTTCAGTTAGGTCAGCATCTAACAGTCCTCCAGATTCAGAGGTTTATAGGCCTCATAGCAGCAGCAACCAATGTGATTCCATTGGGACTGTTGAAACCATTTCAGTTCTGGCTAAGGAAAAAAGGTTTTAATCCCCAAAACCACCTGTGCAATGGTAAGAGTTTCATACTCTTTCTCAGACTTTGGTTTCTCACCTGAGGTTGTAGAGACCATTCTGAGTTCTAGAACAGCCGTCTACTAGGAGATTGTAAGCCCTCAAGTGGCAGCTCTTTATATCATAGGTGTGAGCAACACAATGTTGACCTGGTTCACTGTCTTATTGGTTCCATGCTGAAGTTTCTTCAGCAGCGCCTACCTGCAGTGTTAGCTCTGGTAACCCTTAAGGTTTATGTGGCAGCTGTTTCTGCTAGCCATAAACCTGTTGATGGAGCCTCTATTGGGAGACATTCTGTGGTGTCTTGTTTTCTGTGTGGTGCCAGACAGCTGAAGCCTTTCAGGTCCCCTCTTGGCACCTTACTGTAGTTTTAAGGGGCTTATCTTCAACTATATTTGAGCCTTTATAGTCAGCCTTTTCAACTATAGTCAAGTTTGTTATTCTTAAGGTGGCACTGTTATTAGCTCTGACATTGCCCAATAGGGATTTATAGACTTGTTCTGTGAACCTCTCTGTTTGGATTTTGCTGCTTGCTTTGTTAAAGCCGTTTTGCACCCATACTATATCCCCTAAGTGCCCACTACAGCTTTGAGTCACCGGAACAGGAAAGGCTTCTCTTGTTGTGTCCAGTTAGAGCTTTTAGGATTCATTTTTATATCCATGTTTTGGTGGCCACAACCAAGGTAATGCGATCACTAGTGTTTATCTCATTGCATCAAAGATTCAGCCATTCTACCAGTGGTGTAGCATCATCTAAGGCAGTGTTTAGGAAGGCATCTCTACATGATGTTTGTGCTGCGGCAAGCTGGGCCTCTCCACACACATTCATTAGATTTTGTAGACTTGAATTCAACCCCAGGTGCTGAGATCCTCCTGGGTTGAGGGTCTTTTTATTTGCGCCTGATATTCTCTGTGTCAATGTTTCACAGCATCTGGGGCAGACCTTCCCTCATTGTGACGTTGTGGGCATTAAGGTTCCCCATAGCGTCAAACCATGACACAGTGGTGAGTTCCCTCAAAAGGAAACATCTCAGGTTACATATGTAACCCGGTTCCCTGAGACAAGGAATGAGACGCTGCGTCGCTTTGCCACACCTCTGTCTTCCCTGCATGGCCTTCCTTCAGTCATAGAAGCTGATGATGTATTTTGCAGGCTCCTGAAGCCTGAGTTCCCCATAGCGTCAAGACATGATGCAGCGTCTCATTCCTTGTCTGAGGTAACCGGGTTACATACATAACCTGAGATGTTCATGTTCTGAACGATGCTAAGTCTGATGGATTTAGCTCACAGAGACAATTTTCAATGGGGCTAAATTAGCCTGTTGGCTTTTGAATTGTAAGGCACATGTGTGGTTCAAATACTGTTCTGATGGCGGCTCCTGTTCTCATTATTAGATGCCTGATTGTCTGCATCTGTGCACTCACTAACTCACTAGCTCATGTTTGCTTGTCATGCAGTGATATGATTAACAGCAATACTAATAAGTGAAGGTTTTACTGTGATAATGCTGTTCTAATTGTGTCTCATACAGAGATGATGATTATTTTAAACTAAACGATTAGAAATACACAGCCATCAGGATACAAGTTTAATTTAAAATCATGTACTTAATGTGACATTCACAGATATTAATAAAAACTCAAAACGCAACATATTACCTTGACTGATTTTTAGTTGGCTGAAACCTTCTGAAACAGTATTTAACTACATTTATGGTCTGAATTTTCACCAGTCCGATAATTTAATACAATATTTACATCTTAATAATACTGTGGAAATACTGTCAGAGTACATGAACATATTACTCAGTTTGATGGGTAATGTTGAAACGCAGACTGATACTAATGCAAATGAAAGTGGGACACTGGGGCTGGATGCCACAGGCATGTGTTAGTAACTGTAACGTTATAAGTTAAAAGTCCAGTTACACAAATGGAGTTTTATATGTTTTTTTCAACTCATTCAAACCTTCCTAAATGAGTAGAACTTCAAAACAGATTTCCAGTACAATCATATATTGTGATGGCTGCTGGTTAAATAAGTGAACACTTTAATGCCAGACTGGCATCATAATAGTCAAATATTGAATGTAGGTAGATTTCACCCAAAAGGATGGAATATGTTCTCAGGAAAAGTGCAATTTTCAGGTTGTTTTATTGTGTACTTGTACAGTCATTTTATACAATTCCTCAAAAATGGTTTGATATATTTTTGAGTAATGTAAACTGCATTGTAATTAGCTTTTCAGTAGCCAAACCTTCAATACATGCAGTGATACAGAAAATCTGGTAATACACAAGGATAAACGTTTAGCTGTTTTTAGTTTAAATTTGAGAGTTTTTACAAGCTGTCTAATGATTAAACCATAATCAGTACATCTCCATAAATCAGACCAGAGTTAATGAAATTAGCCCTGATTGTGATGTCTGTGCATAATAATCTTTCTGCTCATGCTAAATAATAGGAAAATAAAGGATGATTTGTATCAAATATAAAATGGTATATAAAAATGGTATTTGTTTCTTTACCTGTGCTCTGTTTTAGTCCCGCCCACACCAATAGCTCCGCCTCAGCTGCTACGCTCAGGCCCCACCTACCTGATCATCCAGCTCAACACTAACTCTATAGTGGGTGATGGTCCAGTGATCCGCAGAGAGATCTTGTACCGGGCCAGTCACTCTCCCTGGTCCGAAACGCATGGAGTCAACTCACTGACATATAAAGTCTGGCACCTGGAGCCCGATACAGAATATCGCATCAGTGTTCTTCTCACCCGGCCTGGAGAGGGTGGAACCGGCCCACCCGGACCCCCGCTGGTCAGCAGAACCAAGTGTGCAGGTGAAATAGACAATGGATTTGTTGTGAAGTTTGTTGAATAAAAAAGTTTTCTAAATGCTTCAGTCTTCCCCTCAGAGGTATGTTATCTTCCTTTGTAGACTTTATTGTCCTTCTCTGTTATTTAAGGTAATAATGGTAATAATAATATCATTATAGAATGATAAAGGGGTCATATTATGAAATAACAAACCTTGTTGGAAATAAGACTTTAGAAATAACACATTACCGTTCATGTTTACACATGAATGATGCTCACTGGCTGATCAGAAGCCTGTTCTGCTCAGTCACTGTCAATATTGATGAATTAATGAAGAGGAAGAGAGATACTAAATGCCAGAAGAACTTATGGGGTAAATATAAAAAAAGTAATTAAGTCTTCAAACCTTCATCTGTTTTTGGCTTTGTGTAGCACCTGCAGCTCTGCATATCCTTTGATTTGCAACCAGAATCTAATTGTAAGATCACTTCAGTCAGATTCAGTCACATTTCTGTGGCACATTTCAGCACAAATTGTTTTATGAATATTCCGTAAAGATCTGCACAGATAGAAACTTCAGTAGACTTTCACAAGTCTAAAGCCAGACTCAGACTACAGGAGTTTTATTATGAAATCTGGCTGCACACACAGGGAGAATCTTAACAGTTTTTCTTCTCTAAAATCTTAAACATGCTCACATTATAAGACACACTACAAGATACTATTAAGATTATAGTGCCAGAGGAAACACCTAACATGATCTTACAAAATGAGAAGGGTCTCACAAAATAGATTGTGAGGTTTATTATTATTCGAATTTAAAATCCTAAATATCAAACATGTTTAATATAATCGAAGCAGCCCAGACTTTTCTGGAGGTCCTGGACCCTTTTTTCTAAGATTGTTGGGAGGGGAAAATCAGCCAGAGAATCCTGTATATATATACAGTCTATACATACAGTTGAAGACAAAATTAATAGCCCCTCTGGGAAATTTCAATTTTTTCAAATATTTTTCAAGTGATGTTTAACAGAATAATGGAATATTATCACAGTATTTCATATTATATTTTTCCTTTAGAGAAAGCCTTATTTCTTTTAATTTGCCCTGAATAAAAAATTATTTAAAATTAAAAATGATTAAAAAAAAATAAAGGTCAACATTGTTAGCCCCCTTAAGAGATGATCTGTTTGATTGGCCACGGAACACACCACTGTTGTCCAGTTGCTTGCCTAATTAATCTAATTAATCCTTCAAGTCTTTACATTTCACTTTAAGCTGAGGATTAGTATCTTGCAAAACGGCTCGTAAAATAATTTGTACTGTCATCATGGCAAAGACAAAAGAAATTAGTTTAGACTTGAGAAAAAGAATTGTTAATGCTCACAAAGAAGAAGTATATACACGTTTAAGTGTTTTCAAGTGTCAAGAACTGCCGTGAGAAGTATTTTCAAGAAGTTTAAAGAGACCCACACAGTGGAGAACAAGACTGGCAGAGGCAGGAAGCGAAAGATTTCAAAAACTTTGGAAAGAAAACTAGTGAGGGAGGTTTCTAAAGACCCAAGAACAACTGCCAAGACAGTGAATGATTTAGTCAAGTCTGGGATTGACGTCTCAACGAAGATGGTCACTAGAGCCCTGCACAGGAATGGGCTGCGAGGTTGCCGACCAACAAAAGCTTCTAAAGAAGAGACACCTCCAGGCAAGACTGAAATTTGCCATGGACAACCTGGACAAAAATGATGATTACTGGAAACATGTCCTCTGGTTAGATGAGACAAAACTAGAGCTCTTTGGCCATAGAGATGTTGCTTATGTTTGAAGAAAGAAGGGAGAGGCACTCAACCCAAGGAACACCGTTCCCACAGTGAAACATGGCAGTGGGTGTATAATGCTGTGGGGATGTTTCAGTGCTTTTGGAACTGGGAATCTCGCCAGGGTCAAAGGAAACATGAAAAACATAAAAACAACAAAACTTGGCTTAGGTCGATGTTTTGTCTTCCAGCATGATAACGACCCAAAGCATACCTTACTTCTGGTGAAGAACTACCTCCAAATGAGCAAAGTGAACGTCCTTGACTGGCCTGCACAAAGTACAGATTTGAATCCAATAGAAAATCTGTGGGGCACACCAAAGTCCATGACCAAAGTTCATGCCAGGAGACCAACAAATCTGGAGGAGCTTGAGAGATTTGCTAAGAAGGAATGGGCTGCAACTCCTCAGAAGATAGTTTTGTCACAGTTATGTCACCGTTATGTTTGTTGTGTTTTCATGCTTTCTTGTACCTTTTCGTTAATTTGAGCTAATCTTCTTGTTAATTAGTTCTTGTAAATCTTTATTAGTCCCTCCTTCATTGCCTTGGTCCCTGAATACCCTCACCTCTGTCTTGTTTACCTTCTAAAGTATATCTACTCCCTGCCTTAGCCTTCATTTGATTATGTGTGAGGAAATCATCTCACTGGGATGATGAGTCTCTTAAGCACATATTTTGGAGTGGAATTGATGACATCTTAGGCCAGATGCTGCTGGTGGAAGTGGAACACTTCCCTCTCATTGAGTTCCTTGACCATGCCTTGTGGGTATGTGGATCCTCACCCACTGTGGGAGTCATTGACGAAAACACCTACTTTGCCTCCACAGATCCTGTGTCCTCACCAGCAGTCATCCTTACTTCAGACTGAAATCCTCATCTTCCTAGCCCAGAGAGACCCGAATTCAAGGGAAAGTCTTCCACCCTGGAGCCCGCCATGGATTCAGAGCCAGTGCTTGTCACAGTCCACATGCTAGAGCCCTCTCATCCTGAGGCTGGAGCCCATCAATAGATCCACCTCTGAGTTGACTGTGTCGGGTTTGCCCACCTGTCGACCTGGTGTTTCTCTCAGCTGGCATCTCCTGTTTCCTGTCCCTCGTCAGCTCTACATCCTTCCCAGATCACTTCCATTGTTTTATGTGGACTATTCATGTTTTTTTTTGCCCCCTCCCACCCCTTAGATGTAGTTTAAATTATGGTGCGAGGACATGCCGGGGGGAGTTATGTCACAGTAATGTAGGGCTGCAACAACAAATAGATAAAATTGGTTATAGATAAAATAATCAACAAATAGATAAAATAATCAACTGATCAAAATAATCACTAGTGGTAGCAGTTATGTTCCTTCTCTAAGAGCTGTGTTTTTTGTATGCCTCTGGTTAATTTCAGTTCTCCTGCTTTCCTGAGTTCCTGAGTTTTGTTATTAAAAGTATATTTTTAAGATAACCTGGTTCATAGCATTACACACATTGTGACAAATATTCATATTGATGTGCTTAAGATTTCTTCTAGCTCAGCATCTTGATGAAAGTTCTCAAAGGACTAAAAGATGGAACTGACGATCTGAAAGATGAGAGGCAAGAGACAAGAGCTTGTGTTCTTAGACACTGATGCAACCTTAATCTCAGTCACAAGCTGTGTGATCCAGTCACACTGTTACCTCAGAACTCAAACACTGTGCGTACACGTCTTTAACTCTCTTTGTCTTCCAACATGCTGTTCTGAGTGTGGAAACCGTTGAAACCGTTAATATAAACCAAAGTACCAAAGTTATCAAAATATTATGGACATTAATGTTCAGCAAATCAAAATGCAACTCATAGATATCAAACATAGATACATGTAATCTTGATTATATGAGTAAAACATTCATTTCAATGTGCACAGATTGATATATGAGAAAAACATAAAACATCAAGGACATTGCGTACATGTGTTTATACATTTACTTTATGAATTCACAAGTTCAAGTTTATTTATAAAATGCTTTTCACAATGGCACATTGTTGCAAAGCAGCTGTACAAATGAAAAATAGCCAAGGATATTTTACAGAGAAGTAAAAATTTGAAAATGAAAAAAATATATATATGGAAAGGAAAATAATTTATATAAAATTATTAAACAATACTAATACAGTGTTCAAAATGTTACCTTAGGTAAGTTGTCTAAGCTAGTGCAGACTCCCTGTAAGCAAGTCAACAGGGCGACAGTGGCAAGAAACCAAAACTCCAGAGATTAATAAATGGAGAAAAAAACCTTGTGAGAAACCAGGCTAGACAGGGAGGACCAGTTCTCCTCTGGAACGTTAGAGCTGCAGTCTGTAGCCGTGACTGTGACTGGTTAAAAGAAAGCAAGGCATTACATTACAAGGATTTACTGACATGTCAGAGTAAGAGATGAATAGTGTCAACATGGATGAGGCCGTGTGGATGGTGGATATACACAAGTGGATATATACACAAAAGATAATGTTTTCTTTTGTCTCAAAGTGAAAGAAGTGAGAGTGAATCTCTCT
>JAZGTK010016323.1:0-12790 GCA_036877625.1 Ambastaia sidthimunki
ACCACTGCTCTGTTCTGACATCAGCGTATGGAGTGAACCACTGCTCTGTTCTGACATCAGCGTATGGAGTGAACCACTGCTCTGTTCTGACATCAGCGTATGGCAGAGCGGTTTGTTTGCTTGGTTACAGCTCTGTCTGTGACTTAAAGCTTCTAGATAATATTTTCTGTTGTTGCCATGGATACAAGAAGGGAATTCCTGGATATATTGAACAGCAGATATATTGTAAGCAAGGAATGTTTTTAAATCTGCTGCAGTTTCTTGCCGGTGATGTATGACAGGATTTTATGATATGACTATACAGACCGTTTTTAATTTGCCTTTGATTTACACTTGTTGAAGGCTATATTTTTATATAAATACATTTTATGTATAAATAAATTGATGCAAAAATGAATGACTTTTTCTTCTAACTCTCTCTTGTGTTCTTAACAGGTTTCTTTCCTGACTGTCGCCGTTCCCTGAGGGTCCGACCCTCATCGTCCTCTTTCACTCCAGACCCTATGGAGGAGTAGCTCTTGAGTGGTACGAGAACCAATTAAACGTCAAGACGGACTTCAGAGCGGCCAGGCCGAGAGGATGTCGTCGAACCGGACTCAGACCCCTCATGGTCTGAAGCAGATTGGGCTGGACCAGATCTGGGATGACCTGCGGGCAGGAATACAGCAGGTGTACACGCGCCAGAGCATGGCCAAGTCACGCTATATGGAGCTCTACACGTATCCTTCAGTCTTAAAGGGTGTAAAATAGGTTTTTAGTGTACACATTGAGCCCAAATGCTGTAGTTTAAGTATACAACATTCTTGTCCATCAGTCTGTTGTGTCCTTAATCTTTTACAGTCATGTGTATAATTATTGCACTAGTGTTCATCAGTCGAATCAGGCCCGCGGCGCAGGTGCCCCCCCGTCCAAACCCTCTAAGAAGACCCCCACACCTGGAGGAGCTCAGTTTGTGGGTCTGGAACTCTATAAGAGGCTAAAGGAGTTCCTGAAGAACTATCTTACAAACTTACTAAAGGTCATTTTACAGAGAAACTCTTTAAGGATGATAAAGACATACTGTTGTAAATCAGCTTTGTATCCTTTTTAAATAATAAGTTATAACTTCACATTTTTTATTGTCTTTATATTTTGATATGTAAACCACGTTTTCAGTGAAAGGTGCTGTATATAATAATGCAATCAATGTATAATCCGTAAATCTAATAAGTTCTTTTTTGAAAGGAATGTTTAAAGCTACAATCTGTACATTTTTTGTTTAAAAAAAAAAAATGGTTGAACAAGTTGGTAACAGATCAGTGTTCAACACGACCTCTTTGCCTGACCCTGATTCACAAGTGTACGATTATAACAGTGATTTATAATTTGACCTGTCCTGTGTGATTTTCCAAAAAATATTAGTCTGGCTTCATTTGACATTCGTAAAGAAAGATACATAAAGTCACCTGCAATTTTATGTTTCAAACAGAGATGGCGACAGGGAGGCAAAAATTTAAATAAATATTGCAGCTTTAATATTTTATAAACTATGGCAATTTTTTGTTTAATTGTTTTTTGTTTAATTGTTGTCGTAACATGTTTTGAGACTGATTTAAAGTGCCGATTGTTGTGATCTTTAGGATGGAGAAGATCTGATGGATGAGAGTGTGCTGAAGTTCTACACACAGCAGTGGGAGGATTACAGGTTCTCCAGTAAGGTTCTGAATGGGATCTGTGCGTACCTCAACCGTCATTGGGTCCGCAGAGAGTGTGACGAGGGCCGGAAGGGGATCTATGAAATCTACTCTGTAAGAGTTTCGTTTGCTTTGCCTCACTGTTTCAATGTTTTCTGTGTGTTTATTTGAGAGCCGTTTGTCAATTTTACAGCTTGCTCTGGTGACATGGAGGGAATGTTTGTTCCGGCCGCTGAATAAGCAGGTAAGATCTGACATGTGAGATCTCATGTTGTGGAGGTGACTTTAAAGTGTTAGTTAACCCAAAATTGTGAGTCATTATGTACTTGCTCCCATGCTGTTAATACATGAGGTTCAAACCAAAGTGAGAGAGTTTTAAAAAAACATCTGTTCTGGGTTTTGTCCTCACAATGCCAGTGGATTGTGCCTGACTCTTCTCAATCTTCAAGAAGACACAAAAGTTTGCCAATTACTACATATTTGGGGGGTGAACTATTCCTTTAATTCTTAGAAATGCTAATGCAGTTGTCCTCTGTTGACACCAGGTGACGAATGCAGTACTGAAGCTGATTGAGAAAGAGAGAAACGGAGAAACCATCAACACCAGACTCATCAGTGGAGTGGTTCAGTCTTACGGTGTGACATTACCACATGATTGTAATTGTTTCTCTCTTGCTTGTTCAATTTTGTGTGTAGTAATGTAAAACTCTGTGGTCTGCAGTGGAGTTGGGTCTGAATGAGGATGATGCGTTTGCCAAAGGTCCGACTCTGTCCGTCTATAAGGAATACTTTGAGACCCAGTTCCTAGCCGACACAGAACGCTTTTACACAAGGGAAAGCACAGAGTTCTTACAGCAAAATCCAGTTACTGAGTATATGAAGAAGGTGAGACTAAAAGAGCCTAAAGTGATTTAAAAGTGATTTTTCGTTTAAAGAAAAAATAAAATAAACAGGAAACACAATCACTGCAGCTCCTGATATATCTGATATATTGAGATCTGATAAAGTGAAACAATCGGTCTGTGCAAGAAACTGAACATTATTTACAACATTTTTAACAGTAATCCAGAGATTCGAGTAAACAGTCCAAACCGTAAAGAGCAAATTTTTCATTTTTGATACTTTGGAAAGTGTCGCTTTAGAAAGCGTTTTCTTTTAATCACAGCAATCTCTTAATTATTGAGGTTTATACAGATATGGTCACAAGGCTGAAATTTAGGTGCTGAGTTCTGCATGTTCTTCAGGCTGAAGCTCGTCTCCTGGAGGAGCAGAGGAGGGTGCAGGTGTATCTCCACGAGAGCACACAGGATGAGCTAGCCAGGAAGTGTGAGCAGGTTCTCATTGAGAAACACCTGGAGATCTTCCACACCGAGTTCCAGAACCTCTTAGACGCAGACAAGAATGAAGGTGTGATCAGACTGAAAACGAAATCTGCAGTGAGTCCTTCATTGTAATGTGTAAGTTTAATTTATCTGTGTCTCTGCAGATCTCGGTCGCATGTACAATCTGGTGTCGCGGATCACGGACGGATTAGGAGAGCTGAAGAAACTTCTAGAAACGCACATTTATAATCAAGGACTGGCTGCTATAGAGAAATGTGGAGAGTCTGCTCTCAATGTGAGTCTGTGTGGAGATGGTTCACACAGACAGAACATGACTGTATGACTGATGTGAAAAATGATTAAAACTCTGGAAGCAAAGGATATGTTTGGTGCCTAAGGTTATATCATTAACTTGGAATTAAGTTGCTCAAATAAAACTCTTAATGTCTTATAGATACTTGATACAATACTTGATGTATGTAATAATGTCAGCCAATCAGGTTGGATCTTGTCATTTTGAAGAAGCTTCTGGTGTTTGTGTGTAATTTGCCTCATATTGTCTGTGGGTTTGTGTTTCAGACTTCATCTTCCTGTTTGTCAGTTTAGAACTTTTGGGATTGTTTCTGTTTTTCTACAGGACCCCAAAATGTATGTCCAGACTATTCTGGATGTGCATAAGAAGTACAATGCCTTGGTGATGTCAGCATTCAACAATGATGCTGGTTTTGTGGCTGCTCTGGACAAGGTATTTCAGACAAGAATTAATTATTTAATGTATGGAGTTTGACTTTGTGTATTAAAATGTTTTCTTTGTTTTCCTCTTCAGGCATGTGGACGTTTCATTAACAACAATGCTGTTACCAAGATGGTTCAGTCTTCAAGCAAATCTCCTGAACTGCTAGCCAGATACTGTGACTCGCTGCTCAAGAAAAGGTGTGTGCTTACAGAATAATTTTGAATAATTGACATACAGGTGCTGTGACTGTGTTTTATGAATTAGACCTCTGTTTATAAACTAATGTGAATGTATGTTAAACCCTGTGCTGATGTAATCAGAGGTCTGCCCTGTTTTCAGCTCCAAAAACCCAGAGGAAGCAGAACTTGAAGACACACTCAATCAAGTGGTGCGTTTCACACGATCAGATGATCTGAGCCGAGATGCTTCAGCAGCAGGTCGTTTGATGTCAGCTCTCCTCTGTTTCGTCTGTTTTGATTTCTCTCATTTGCAGATGGTGGTGTTTAAATACATTGAGGACAAAGATGTGTTCCAGAAGTTCTATGCGAAGATGCTGGCCAAACGTCTGGTCCATCAGAACAGTGCTAGTGATGATGCAGAGGCCAGCATGATCTCCAAACTGAAGGTGCAGTTGAGTTTCCCCATCATCTTTAACATTTGAAACAAACATCTTTAGAACCACTCCTTCTCTAGTAACTTCACAGCATTGAGGTACCAAACTGTGTTGCTACTAAAGAAGGAAATATTGTTGTGTAGCATATAAAAAATTCAATAATCTCCAGGAAAGTGAGAAAATGATTTATTATTATTGTTATAATAATTATTTAATTAATAATTATTCAAATGTTCTTTATATTGTGATGGTTGTTTAAATGTTCTTGTAGTTTTAGGTTTTAAAGTTAACTGATGGCTGGTTTGTGGTTTTCAGCAAGCGTGTGGCTTTGAGTACACATCAAAACTGCAGCGTATGTTCCAGGACATTGGAGTGAGCAAAGACCTCAACGAACAGTTCAAGAAACACCTCACCAACTCTGAGCCTTTAGACTGTAAGAATGAGTTTCACTCTCACAGCTGTGCTGCTCTACACCCGTCAGGTGTGGTTGATGTTGTGTTGACGTGTTCTGTTGCGTTCTAGTGGATTTCAGTATCCAGGTGCTGAGCTCGGGTTCCTGGCCCTTCCAGCAGTCCTGTACATTTGCCCTGCCCTCAGAGGTACACAAACCTCATCTGATCCTTTATTGAACCTTCACAGTTTTTCTGAAACCTCCTTCATTGTGTTTTTTTTTTTTTTATCCGACACAGTTGGAGAGGAGCTACCAAAGGTTCACGGCTTTCTATGCCAGCAGACACAGTGGCCGCAAGCTTACCTGGCTTTACCACCTGTCCAAAGGAGAGCTGGTCACCAACTGCTTCAAAAACCGCTACACTTTGCAGGTGTGCCCAGATAAATGTGACTTCTTCATTAATGAATGTTGTGTTTTTCTAAAAAAGTAAATGTAAATAACCAGAAGTGCATGAATGTGTCTTCAGGCTTCCACGTTCCAGATGGCCATTTTACTGCAGTACAACACAGAAGATGTTTATACAGTCCAGCAGCTGACAGACAGCACACAGATCAAAATAGTATGTGAGCAGAATCTGAAGAATACAGTAAACCAATGATAAACATTTAACTGTACTAGTGAAAATACAGGTCAAATGTTTTATTAAACTTACTCTTTTAACACTTTCAGGATATACTGGTGCAAGTTTTGCAAATATTATTAAAATCCAAGTTGCTGGTGAGTGTCTTTAACCTTGATTTCACAAAACAGTTTCCAGGGAAACAGTTGATCATATGTCCCTGGTCTCATTGTGCAGGTTCTATCAGTGCATGTTACTCACTAAAAAAACAGATGTAATAGTGTTTCTTTAACATGCTCCGCCTCTGAAACGGCTTTATCAGCTGTCATCATCAAGTCCAGACAAGCTTTTGCTCTTTAGGCATTGTTATGATTGAAGATAATATTGCTATTAGGAAATGCATTAAGGGCAATCTGGTCACCATGGTAATAATAAATTTAAAGAAGAATGGTGCTTCTGGGATGTTGAGGTGCTGTTGAGAGAAAACCCGACCGTGACATCTTCCAGTTCTAATGTTCTGCTTGTGATTGCAGGTTCTGGAGGACGAGAACGCAAATGTGGATGAAATGGAATTCAAATCTGACACTCTCATAAAACTCTTCCTGGGATATAAAAAGTACGTCCACTGACATCATCTCTGATAAACAACACTTAACTCGCACCCATTCCCCATATTCAAATGCTTAAAGAGTGAAAACCAGGCCTGTTAACCAGAGTAAATAAATACAATATTGACGGCTGTCGATTTTCTGTCCAGTAAAAAGCTGCGAGTGAACATTAACGTGCCAATGAAGACCGAGCAGAAGCAGGAACAGGAAACAACTCACAAAAACATTGAGGAGGACAGAAAACTCCTCATTCAGGTATATTTGATTCCCAGCATTCAGCTGTAAAATAGATCTAAAAAAATGACTGCTAACATTGTTTAAAATATTGATAAGTGAACATCTCTCACAGGCGGCTATAGTAAGAATCATGAAGATGAGGAAAGTTCTGAAGCACCAGCAGCTCCTGGCAGAAGTTCTGAACCAGCTCTCATCCCGGTTCAAACCCAGAGTCCCAGTCATCAAGGTCAGTTGACGAATGTCACTTATAAATCACGCCACTGATGATTCTCATGTTAGACCGCAGATAAAACACGGCTGTGTGCTCTGTTGCAGAAGTGTATTGACATCCTCATAGAGAAGGAATATCTGGAGAGAGTGGATGGAGAGAAAGACACCTACAGCTATCTGGCCTAAACATGCCTTCTGTCCTTCATCTTCTGTCTGTCTGTCTGTCTGTCTCACACTCACTTTTTTCATTGTTTCTCGGGTAATAAATATAATTTCTCTTGATGATGGGAGGAGTAGTTTTCTGAAGAACAAACAGAAGGACGTGTGTGTGAGAACTGGACTGTACTGTTGTATTGAAGCGACCCGGCCCGGACGGACAAGACTGCATTTGTACATACAAAAAGACCTCAAACTTTAATCTTGAAAAATACAACAATATACAGGTTTTAAAAGCAGAAATGAACCCTTCATGTGAAGCATGCTATTGCCTATCAGCATTTAAATGACTAAAAACATGAACAAACATAAATTTAAATCTAAAGATGCTGGATTATGTGTTAGGAAATGAAACTGGATAAATAGGAAAAAGGTGCAAAAAGATTTGTTTCCTGCTACCAGAAAACCATTTGTATAGTGTGGTTGACTTTTTTAAATGTGTGTTAAATAAAAGAATGAAACGTGTGTGTGTTGATGCTGTAGTTGCTGATGCGCAGTCATGAGGCCATTAACGTGTTTTAAACGTTCTGTTACAAACCAAACGCCTGTAGGATGGAGGTAAATCCTGCTTCTGTTCAGCTGTTATTATGTGTTTAAAATACTTCATTTAATACTCTGTTCATATCTGAAGGGACTTAATGGTTCGACATGTTTCTCGCTGTTTTATTGGGTCAGCGCAACATTTGCTGTTCAATATATGCAACGTTTGGCGCCAAAAACAAATGACAGGAAACATTTATTTAACCTCTGTTGCATTTAAATGCGTTCAAATATATCGTGTAAATATATACAAATGATCTAACAGGTGAGTGTTGAGACACTGTCACGTTTGAAATGGACAAAGAAACAGAAAACTGAGTTTTATATTAAAATTAAACTAAAAAACTATCACAGGAAAAAAGCGGGAACATTGACAAGATTATATCTGATCAGACCAAACGTGACATCGCGAAAAACACGTTTTCTTTATGTTCTTAGTAGTTTCCGATCATGTTTTCATATGAAAGCTTGTGTTGGCAAAATATTGGAGGTTAAAATGACAGCTTGACATGATATCTTCATTTACATGAAGATGTTTCCTAACATGCGCCGATCTGTCATTTACAGCACACAGAAGAGTTTCATTGATGCTCTGAAGACCTTCATGATGAAGATCTTCAGGTTGGTCTGATGACGGGGTCACGCTGCTCATCAGTCACTCGAGCTGAATGTTGTGACACCTCTGAAACGATCCGCATCAAATCAAATACACCCGATTCAAAATCAGAAAACACTTAACACCAATAACACGAAGTGCTCGTTTGAAAAGCTTTCAATTCTAGAGAAAACAACAGCACCAAATGGTTGTTTTTATGTTTATTGCTAATATCTTGACATAAATGATCAGTTTGCAGTGTGATCAGATTCATTTGACAGATTAATAAACATTTACATAAGAAATACAGTAAACAAACTCGAGGGGCAAATGTCAAACCTCGTTCATACAGTACAGCTTCATAAATCTATGAAAAGAGATTACGGTCAACAGGGTTTGTGTTCCCACCTCAATAATAATGAACATGCTTAAAAACCTGGACAAGCATGTTAAAGACTCTTTAATAATATCAAAATAAAACACTTCATTCCTCCATACAAAGACGCATGTGAAAACGTCTCTTAGTAAAGCTTTAACACAGAATTAAGACTTTTCAAATTGTTTTCAACATGTACACTTTGAAGTGTTTACGTGGCAATAGGCACTGAAGTCCACCCCCTTTAACAATCAGAAGAAACCTATTCTAAATGCTTAGAGTTGTCCTATAATAAACAACACATGAAATTAAGACACTTTACTTTCCTTCCAAAAGTGTTTCCTGGTTAGAGAGTGTCTGCTAACAGTGCTTATAATAAACATGTATGAGGATATTGTTTGAAACAAGACTTCACAAAGCACAGAGTTTCCCAACATGTAGTAACTACGTTTCCCAGAAAGCACTGGGCTTCAACACGCCTGCGTTAGCTGCGGGGTAAACACTCTTGCGCCCTCTAGTGGTCAGCGCTTGTGAATGACAGGCAGTACTGCAAGTTTGGGTATTTCAGTGCATTTCAAATACCTCACTCACATTTTTCAGAGAATAAATTGTTCAGAACGACAACAGAGCAAACCAGCAGCATAAAACATCTGCAAAAGCATCATTATCAGCTATTTCTGCAGGGGCAAATCTTCAATAACAAAACAAGAACTTACAAAATATTTGTTTTATCCTAACTTTTTCACATAACTGCTTAAACATGTATAAAATGCTATAAAGATTCCTCAAACAATACTGCAGCACTCAAGTTTCATTCGCTTGTCCAGATGCTGATAATGACAACAACATCCGTTTGTATAAAAATCTTCTGACAACAATAATGTACTTATTCAGAACCTACAACAAATAAACCTCTAGCCATCCATCCTGTTTAATCTATAATATTAAGACAATATAGTGTCTAAGAAAACCTCATGTTAAAGTGTAACAACTCGTCGTTCTATCAATGTGGGCATTTCCAAAACACTTTATGGAAGTATTAACTTCCTGTTGGATCGCTGCACATTTGTCATTTTAAAGTGAACCTCTCTTGACTAGGATGCTAATATGAACACAACAGTCTGTCAACAGCATCATGGCAATCTTGGCTGGCAGGTTTTGGCCCCCTACTGACTGTCAGTCATTTTTGTCTAATGTATCTGAGGAGTTTGGGCCGATGTACTTTAGCCGGAAACCACCTGAAACACACACACAAAACACACAGGCTGGTTTCAGTACGAGTGCTGAAAACATTGAGGAGCTCAAGACGAAAGTCTGAGACATACTGTTCACACACTTCAATGTTTGCATAAATTGTCTTCTTCTATGGTTAGTTTGTCTTTCAGGTGCAACAGCAACACATTTGCACACAGACATCTGAAGGTAAATATCGCCCCCATGAGCATCTCCACAGTAAATCCACACCATGAACTTTAACAGTGTTAAACACATACACACAACATTCACAATATACCACAATCAATGTTTGTACGTTTTTAATTTTGAATATACATCGCAATAATAATAGATATTATCTATCTCTGCTGACTTCTCTAATGTAATAAACAGAACTTGTGAACATGCTTACAGCGCTGTCACACTCTTGTCTGTGTGCTCGCATGGGTAGAGAATAAATCTGGCCTAAAACATCTTTATCTTCTGGGCCTGATGTTACCTGTCAGACCGGCATCAATGGACGGCTGCTTGCAGTCTTGGGCGTAATGTCCGCTCATACCGCAGTTACAGCAGGACACGCTGGACGTCTTCTTCAGGTTGCTTCCGCCTGACATCAGACCGACCGGCGGAAAGACAGGCTGGGGTTGGTAGAAGCGTCGAAAAGAGGGCATTTGAGGCAGGCTGTAGCCCGCCTGTGATGCCAACATGTGGTCTGAGTGGGTGTGAAGGAAAGCAGCCGGGGGGGCCGTGTGCGTGTAGAAGGGCAGAGGTGTCCCGTTACTCTGGTTGGGAAAACTGGAAGGCGAAAGGTGGAAGAACGGAGGAGGCGGTCCGAACATCTGACGAGCAGGTTGGGGAGGCAGGAAGTAGCCAAGCGACTGGTGGGCCACACTGCCGGCACAGCTGCCACGGCAACCACAGGCGTTGCAGCCCCCCTGCGTCTGCGCCACAACCGGCGGGTTTGAGTTGTTGATGTAGGACAATGAATCGCTGGGAGCGGTGCTGTGCGTGACAGCGGGGGCCGGTAGGGGCCCCGACCCTGGGGTGTGTGTGGGGACATTTGTGGGGCAAGGTCCTGGAACACTGCTAGTGGACAGATGGCAGGGACCTGAGCTGAAAGGGACACTGGCAGGAACAGGCAGCGAGGAGGTCTTGGCATTTGTTTTGGTGGGGTTGCTGGCAGGCTGCAGAGGGGTGGGCGAGAGGACACTGAATGCCCCCACCGGTGGCTGCGGTTGTGGATGAGTTCTGGCCAATGGAGTTCCTGGGTCTTTGGTCAGTGGGATGCTGATGGTGATGTTGTCGTCTCTGGGGTCTCTCGGGGTGGTGTTATACTGCAGGGCGTAAGGCAGGCGAGCAGTCAGTGCCAACTCAACAACCGAAGGAGATGGCACGTTCTGACGCTCGGCAACTAATGGATTCACCATGGCGACAGCTTTTCCTCCAATGCCTTTGGCAAGATGAGTTTTTTCAGATGGTTCCTGGACCGAGTTATCGGACTGACTCTCTGTGTCTGTGGGGGAAAGTTGTACATAATTTAGAACTTCATGTAATACCGCTGGTAACTGTGACCATTCTGTTGAAAACACTTTCAGAAAACACACCTTGGTCCTCAAGGTTCTTGTGGTGAACAGGACTGGATGGCACAGAGTTGGAGCTCTCTGATGACGTGTCTCCATATCTGACCGTTCCTGTGTCTGCAAACAAGACGAGAAACAAAAACAGCAGTTAACTCACTTGTATGTGTATAATGTACTGTATAATGTACTGTAATGTATAATGTACTGTAATGTATAATGTACTGTATAATGTACTGTAATGTATAATGTACTGTATAATGTATTGTATAATGTGCTGTAATGTATAATGTAATGTAATGTATAATGTACTGTATAATGTACTGTAATGTATAATGTACTGTATAATGTATTGTATAATGTACTGTATAATGTACTGTAATGTAATGTATAATGTAATGTATAATGTAATGTATAATGTGTCATAAGCATATGGCAGATCCACACACACTTTAGCATGAAAAGACAAGTTTTACACCTCTGCAAGCCGTCTGGGTCATCAGTGTTGCAGAAGGTTTCTGGATGGCAACACAATTCTTTGTACTGCTCGCTCTTCGCCCTCTGAACACAGAGCACAGAGAGGGTCATCTTCTACAACTACAGTCCGGTTAAATGACACTCATTCAAAAATAAAACCTTCTGCCAGCATTCACTCATGGAATATTCTGATCCAAACTTGTATGATTATATTCTCTGTGGAGAACCTCAGTCACCCTTAACTTTCATTGTATGGGAAAAAGGTGCAATGATGGTATATGGTGACTGAGGCTGATGATAAACAATCATCTACAGACTGTTTTGTAATATTGTATTTTTTCCAATCTAATGTTGATCTAAGCAGACTGTTGCTGATAATCTATATAATGCAGAAACTGTCTGATAAGATATAGTGACAGAAGTATTATGTATCCATGCAGCGTGTTGAACAAACATCATTTTCCCAATTTTATTTCCTAAACACATTTTAATTAGTTCAGTATTCATGGATGTTAGCTGTGTAAAAGAAAGAATTCAAATCATTTTTAAAACTGGTTTTCATCCCCTCTGAACACAATATTTCCAGAGACCAATAACAACATCTCATTGTATCGTTTGGAACGCAAAAGAAAGTGTGTGAGTGTGTTTATACCTCTTGCTCACAGATCTTGCTTTGCTCTTCTGTCCGGGTGTGAGAATTCTTCTGTCACTTAAGCAGCTCTAGCAGAGACAAACACAACATGTGATAGTCTGAAATCTTCAGTGATGAAATCACTTCTGACAGACAGAGAGTCTGCTACTGTACTATATACTCTATACTGCCTACTAGTTTTAAAAACTGCACAAATGTTTCTAACAATACTATCCTCAATCGCTATCACATGTCCTCACAACAATGCATGTTTAATTCAGCGAGGGTCCTACAAATATCTCCAGAAAAGGTATTTAGTGTATTTTGTGTTAAATTGTCTTAATTTGGCCAGTCCAAAAAGAAAGAGATAATAAGATAGAGCTAATACTCATGAAATGACTTTTCTTGCCTGTTGATGTGCTTCCTGCAGCAGTCATCCATGTGTTGTATTGAAGTGTATAGAAAATGTGCACACTCTACACAATATACATACTCCAAAAAAGAAGGGAGAGGAATTGAAGACCTTACCAGTTCCAATTCGGTTTCTTTCTTCCAAACTCTCTCTCCGTTCTTCTCACAGTTTCCTCTCCTCTGGCAATCAGAGTGCTGATTACTGCAGGAAAAAAGACATTTACTCCACTGATCCTTACAGAACAGCGCAGATAATGAGGATGAGGTTGCGTGTTGATGATAGCGAACAGCGCAGATAATGAGGATGAGGTTGCGTGTTGATGATAGCGAACAGCGCAGATAA